>JAJPUD010002582.1:0-19669 GCA_023553655.1 Myrmecobius fasciatus
CAATGCAGACATGGAAACCCAAGTAATTGGGCCAAAGAAAGTGGGTAAGTGCAAATAAACATTTGTTGCACCTGCAGCCTCCAAGTCCTTAATGCAGAGGTAGGGAATATCTGGACCACAGGGTATATGAGGTCCGAAAAATCGTTCAGTCTGACCCTGCCAAGACAACTGCTGGCAACCACAACCTCCCACTGCTTGAGTTCTTTAAGTTGTTAATTTGTATGACCCACAAATGGTGTTATAAATACCCAAATGGCCGTTGGCAGAAAAAGGTTTCCCATCTCTGCTTTAGTGCAGCTTGCTATAACTCCCTCAGAATATTCCCAGAATATCAAATTTTGGGATCCACTGGTTGACAAGGAACTAGAATATTAACTTTCTGGTTTCTAGTTGGCACTCAAGTTCCAAGGTGATTTTTGACACTTCTCTGGATCAGTCTATGCTCTGCTTCTCCTATGACACCTCCTTGGAAATGATGGGTACCATCTGGACAAAGATTCTGGACCTTTGGTACACTCCCAGAGCCTCTGACACTCACCACATCCAAAAATCCATTGTGGGAAAGTTCTGATTATTAGGAAGTTGTCCCTGAGGTGGATCTGAAATCTGGTACCTTGTCACCCAAGAGCCTATTTGTCTCCTGGGGGTAGGGGGAAGGAGTTGAGACTGCTCCCTCTTTCACAGAACAAGAGTGACTGGCTAAGGTTACTCTACCTCTCTGCTTTGGTTTATACAAAGGCTTGTCTGTCTGGATAAACACAGAAGATCCTTTGCTGTCAACTGTCACCGTGGTGTAGTTATGAAAGATGTAGCCATCTTCTGTCAGGTGGCGATTACCCCAAACCTTCAAGTGCGCTTGTCCACGAAGACCTGAAGGCACCTGGAAGAGAAAACATAATGGAGAGAGGAGGAAAAAGGCCAAAATGCTAGTCTCCTACCTTTCTAAAACTCTCCCCAGAAGCTTCTGGTTAGGAGGATTTTACACTAGCCCCAAAGAGTAACATGGTTAGTAACTTCTTGGAACCCAATCAAACCCAGTCTCCATCTACCCTGTATTTAATTATAAAAATGCACAGCATTGGGAAGAGCTGAGACACACCGGTATGGTTCTGGCCCTCATGTAAGAATAAGTCCCGAGCACAGGGTCCAGTGCTCAGGCAATGCTGACTGAATTTGTAGCTCAATTTTCAGCAAGAAGACAGCATTTGAGGCTGAACACGAGACCTCCCCACCCTGCCAACCTAAGGTTCTGTTTTTGCCCTGACAGGATGGCTCCCTGCTGTCTCCCACCTGCTTGGAGTATTTCCTTATGGAGTTAAGCTGTTTTCTGTTATTTTAAAATGAAAGTGTTTTCAGTAATCATCTATGATTATTTGCAATTACAGGGATGGTCCCAGGGCTTAGGCTTTCTACACACAGGAAGCCCAAGCCCCAGAAGTAATTTCTCAGGATTCCTTCTGCTCGCTCTAGCGGGCATGTCCAGCTACCCAGGAAAGAGAATTCCCAAACATTAAGAAAGTTACTTCTTTGAAGAATTTATTCTTTATTACAATATAATGCAAAACTTGGCGACTTCTGCAACCATCATTTTAAAACTCAGTCATTGTTCAGTCATTTAAGTCATGTCTGACTCTCCAGGACCCCATTTGGGGTTTTCTTAGCAGAGATACTGAAGTGTTTGGCCATTTCTTTCTCTAGCTTATTTTACAGATGAGGAAACTAAGGCAAACAGGGTTAAGTGACTTCCTAGTTAAGTATCTGAACTCAGGTCTTTTTAACTCCAGACCCAGGACTCCACTTTACCATCCGGCTGCCCCTTTTAAAATAGAACTTTTAGGCATTTATCTGTGGCGGGAGAAAGTGAAACAGTATTTAAGGGTTCTACTCTCTGGCCATTATAGAGTCAGAGATTGTTCAAAGTAAAAGGGGGTGCTTATGAGTCACCTCGTCCAGCACCCCTCATTTTATAGAAGAGAAGACAGGGAGCTTGCTTGAAAGGTTAGTATCGAATAGTAGACACTCTTTTCTAACTAAAGGACCTTAGAGTAATCTGGTCTAATGTTTTCAATAATAACAAGACATTTACATTCAGTACTCTAGTTTACAAAACTGTGGGATACAATGGAATAAAAACTGGATCTATAAAATGAATGTAGTACCTATTTCACAAAGATTATTGTGACGAAAACATTTTGAAATTTTAAAACATTAGAAATGCAAACATATGAATGTAGAGTTATAGCCAGGAGGGATCTTAGAGATACAAAACTGAGACTTGGCTTCCCAGTGCCTTGTCCATTGTGGCTACTGGTTAATCACAGGATCTCAGAACTGGCTCTGACCTTGGATTCCCGGCCCCCAGCTGAAGAAGAAGGGAGCATGGCCAGGATGCTGACTCCATTCAAGTGTGCAATCTTGACCCAAGACTCTGCCCAAGACAAAATGTTGCTGCGAATGCCTACAGAGCTATCACTTTGGTACTATCTGCTCTAGCCACTTGACTTGCTGCTTTGGAAAAGGGTCTGATTTGTTTCACAATTCCTGCCTAGCCTCTGGATTTGTTTCTTCTGCTGGATTCTGACTTGTCCTTGTCATGGTGTCTGGTTTACCTTTTTAGATTGCAACTTGGACCATATAGTTTTTCCCCCCAGGACTGTTCTCTTTCTGGGTCTGGCAACTGTTTCCATCTCAGAAGGGACCAAGACCCCTATACTTGAGATCACAGGCTCATAAGATTTTAGAGCTTGGAGGAATACTTGGCTCACCTGCTTCATCTTAGAGATGAGTAAACTGAGGCACAGAAAAGGAAAAGGAATTGCCCACAAATCAACATGTAGTAAAAGCTGAGATCTGATTCCAAATTCAGCAGCCTCTACCCTACCATATGTTATCCAATCCTTCTCTGAAAGATGAATCTCTTCTACATTTTCCCAATCATTCCTTCATATGACAACAGAAAAGGAATGTTAAACAGAGACTAAAAATAGTCATACAATCAGAGTTGGACAGGACTTCAGAGATCACCTCGTCCAAATTTCCACTTCCTATGACATTCTAACTTTAAAAGTTTTGACAGATGCTCATCTAGCCTGTGCCTAAATATTTCCCCATGGCCTATCTAGTGTCATCCTGACCTAACCACTGAACCTCTTCTCAGCCTAGTCAAGGTCTGTATAAATCCAATCTGTACCCTTTGGAAGTCTGCCACATTAGCATATATATGAGAATACAGAAGGTCAGAGCTCAAGACTGCAAGAAATCCTGAAGCAAATTTTGGATCATTACTATAGAGCTCGGCTGCTTCCCAGAGGTCATCCTCACCAACCTTCTCATTTTCTAGATTAGGAAACCAGAATGTAGATAATATACGTGACTTGCTCATGATCACCAAAAAAAAGGAATGTTAGAGAAGGGGTTTGAATGCAGAGCCTCAACTCCAGGGCAGTTGTCTTTCCATTGTACCAGCACGTCTCCTATGACTATAGCTAAGAGAATATACAGCTGTGAATACCCCGACAGGATTAATACAGAAATAATTTTACCTGACTCAAGGACATAATATGTCCTTGAAAGAAAATAGGATGGGGAAGGTGAATGAATCATTTTTATATGGCAGGGCTTCATAAACTTTTTTTACTTATGATCCTTTTTATCCCAAGAAATTTTTATGTGTCTCCAGGTATATAGGTATTGTAAAATCAGTATACAAATCAAATATTTACTGATAAATCATAATTTCACAACACCCACATTCACTTATAAAGCCCTATGTGGAGGTTACAACAGTTTAAGAACCTTTGGTAAAGTGAATTTTCAAGACAAGAATTTCCCTTTACCAATGGCCATCATCACTCTCTCTCCAACTCATAAACTAAGAGAATTGTCTGGAAGATTTGAAAGTTAGGGGACTGATTCTCCCAGGATCAAAATGCCAGTCTGCCTTATACTTGAGACTTGAACTTAGATTCCTATCTTCCCAATAGAGAGCCAGCTCTCTATCCACTAAATTTCCTCTCAATATTTTCCTTAATCTGCAGCCTCTTTTCTTCTAACCTGGCCCCAGAAACCCAGAAGAGAACATACTCTTGTGGGTTTTTCCAGCACCTACTTTATGTCTCATCATATCATATTCTGGCTGTGTCCATACCTTATCTCTCCTAAGTAATTATAGAATCCATGAGCATAGACTCATTTAGTCTCTCATTAATTTTTCTATCCCCAATTTTCTATCTATCTAAATTTTCTATCCCCAGTGGCAGCTAGCAACATGCACCAGACATCAATAATAAAAAAAATGATGATTGAGTGAAAGCTATTGTCACCAAAATATAAGAATTAGAGGTAGAAAGGACCTCACAGGTCATTTAGTTCAGTGCTTTCAGTTTACATATAAGGTAATTAAGGTATAGAGATTTTTAGCAATAAGTGACAAAGCCAGGATAAAACTATATGTTTTCAAATGCACTTTTCTTCTCATTTTATCCATCAGCTTCATAGTTCATTCAATTCAGGAAGACTCTCCTGCAGAAGGATACTTGGAGAAAAGTCTGCCACTTGTCTTCTGATATATGCACCATAATCACATACTGAAAAACTACTCAACTCAATGGCAAGGTCCCAGTTTCCAAGCAGAGTGGGAAAGCATGTGGTGCTGACTGAGGACCTTGGAGAGGGAATGAGACTTCATTGAGGGGTGGGATTTTAGCAACAAAAATGAAAACCAATTGAGGCTATAGAGAGAAATGACAAATCAACATCTTCAGCATGATCCAGACCCAAAGGAAAATGGTAGAAAGTTGCAAGATTGACCAGTTCTCCTGAAATGATTAGACCTATGGAAAGAAAACCAGAGGTAGGGATATGCTGAGGAAAGAGGCAATGTGACAGAAAATAGACGAGTTCTGGATCTGGTATCAAGTCCAGAGTTCCAGTTGCTACTCTGCTATTATATCATTGTATGACCATGGGCAAATTTCTTTTCACTTCCATACACTTACCTATAAAATGGGAATAGTAATTGTGATGATGATGAGAAAATGTCCACGAAAGCCCTTTGTAACCATAAAGCATTATGGAAAAGACTCTATTAGAGCAAATATTTCTTTGATTTTTCTATCTTCCCTAGTACTCCCACAGCGTGAACATTTAAAAATGTTTTGGATGGATGGAAGGATAAGCAAACAGCCAAACCAACTGCCCTGTGAAAAGTAGATGATGGAAGTTCCTAAATCAAGGTAGTTCAGTGGAGGACAGTGACTAATTCATTGTGCTAGCTAGTCCCCACAGCTCCATCAAGCTCTCGTGAGTGATAATCTGCCAGGATTCCAGATGTATGTCACAGTTTAATAGCTATGAGATTGAGACCCACCCTCTGCCTCCTGTTGGGGATAAGGGCCCCAAAGCAAGCACTTCCCAGAATGAGATATAATGTTTCCTGGGAAGAGTAAGCTGAACTTAACAGCAGAGAAAAAGGCATCATATAGAAAACATAAGGATTGGATACACTCTCCTCAAAGCTCTAAATCTGAGAGAAAAATAAATATATAGGAGAGGGTAATGAAGATTTTAGAAATTACTGATGACATCTTGGACCTTTCCCTTTCTCCCCCAAATCAAATAGAGAATGAAAAGAACATGTCCAGACTCATCTCAAGGAACAGGAAAAACCAAAGAGATTCAAATGAAGTTTAACATTTTTTTGCGTGTATGTTTTTTTCCCCCTAAAAAAATTCTATATGAAGCATTTGAGAAATCAGAAGCAAAAATGACTGTTTTGTGGGTAGGAGATTCAGCCATAAATTTAGGGTGGGAGGAAAGGCAAGTATAGAATAATAGACACTCTTCTCTAATTTTACTAAGGGACTTCAAGAGTCATCTGGTCTAATGCCTTCCATAATAACAAGACATTTACATTTAGTACTCTACTTTACAATGAAATAAAAATTGGATTCCTACTCATTTGGTAAAATGAATGTAGTACCTATTTCACCAAGATTATTGTTATGAAAACATTTTGTAACTTTAGAGTATCAGAAATGCAAATATATGAATGTAGAATTATAGCTGGGAGGAATCTTAGAGATTAATTCTCTTCATTTTACAGGTAAGAAAACTGAGAAATGAAGTACTATATGTAAAGCACTAGACAAATCTTAAAGTACACTATATATAACAGTTATTTTAATATTTCTTCCACTTGATCCCAAAGTGTAGAACTACAAACCATTGTGGAAATGGGGTTTTGGGTTGGGGATTAGAAGGAGGGAGATTTTAACTAAATAGACAAATCTACCAATAAAAGTTGATCATGTAAAACAGGATGCTTGGAGAGGGTGAGTTCTCATTCAAGAAAAATAGAATGAATCATCACTTGCTATGACAGTAAGGACAGAATTTATGCTTTAAGTATGAACTGAGTTACACAATTTCTAAGATTCCTGAGTTTATAGCTTATTTATGACCATTAGGTAATTTTGATTCCTCTCCCCAAATTGTGCTTTCTCTGTTAAATGGGTATAGATACGTATTTTGTGAATATTTACACTTACCTTGTCTTCCCAACTAGACTTTAAGCTCCTTGAGGGGAGTTTTTGTCTTTGTTCTCCAGCTGGCAGGAATGGAGAGCCTATTTCCTCCCCACCCACCCCAAGCCTCTGCACACAGCAGGGAAGACTTAAGAAAATTACTTTTAATTAATTGATAGATTGATTGAATTTTCAAAGATGAGCTTTTCTTTGAAGAATGCTATAAGGAAATCTCTCCAAGCAAAAAAGGGAATTGACTCTCATCACTGAACCCATTTTTTTGTTCAGTCATTTTTCAGTCATGTCTGACTCTTCATGATCCCAAATGGAGTTTTCTTGGCAAAGACACTGAAATATTTTACCATTTCCTTCTCCAGCTTATTTTACAGATGAGGAAACTGAGGCAGACAGGGTTAAATGATTTGCCTACGGTCACACTTTTAGCTAATAAATGTCTGAGCCAGACGGGAATACAGATTGATCAATTTTCCTGACTTTAGATCTGTTACTCTATCTACTCTACCAAACCCAGACTAAGTTCCCCACTTAGGTAAAAGAAAAATGTCAGGATGGACCTGGCTCTGAGACTGGGCAAGGAGAACAAATCTTTAACAGAAAATAGTAAACTCCAGATCCCACCTGAATTCCCTTAGTGCTCTCCTCTTCCTTTAATTCCTGCCAAATCATGAAAAACTAGACAGGGTTTTAATAAGCCTAGGCTAACAATGCAATGGCCAATGATTTCTCCATCACTGGAGATGTTTTAACAGAGCATGTCTTATCAGGGATGCTGTGGAGGACAATCACATTTTGGAGAAGTACTGGACCAGATGACCAGATGTTCTTCTCAACACTGGGATTTCATAATTCAAAATAAAGGCAGGTTCCCTTCCTGTCAGAAGTAGTTTCCCTATAGACACAAGTTCTTGCTTCTAATTCACATTTTTCCTCAATTCAATTTAAATCAATTTATACTTTTTTCAGGTATGAGATCATGTATTCAGCCCAGGAGATACAAAGATGGAGAAGAAAATCATTAGGCACACACACAAAATAAAAACTGCCTTCATGGAGCTTAGAAATCAGTGGAGGGATGAGGAGAAAGGGTATAAGCAGCAGCTGAGAACACGATTAAGAACACAGGGGAAATCACAGATAAGAGAGATTGGGAGAAGAAGATCCGATATCTAACATGGAGGCTAAGAGGATCAGGGATAGCTTCCTGGAGGAGGAGTTTTTGAAAAGGTAGTAAGAGTCAAGGTTGGAAAAACTGACTAAACCCACACTGTGGTGGGCTGGCTATAAAACTCAGGCCAAGGAGATTGTACTTTATCCTACAGGCACCAGGGAGCCACAGATGGCTTTTGAGAGGGGGATTAAAACAGTTAGAGCTTGAATAACTTTGTTAGGCTGTGAATGATGGACTTGAGAAGAGAGAAAATGAAGACAGTGATGTATCATAAAAATATTCAAAGCTTACCTTGAACTTGATTGTCCCTTTATCTAAAAATGAAAATAAAATGAAAAGAGGTTAAATTGATCATTTCTTTACTTGACTAAAACAAGAAAACTGTTTTTCTTTCAAATAGGAAAAGCTACGATAAAGGGGGACTTTCTCTGGAAGAAACATTTGGAACTAAGGTCCTCAAAGGGACTGTCCTGGATGAGGAGGATAGTTTCAGAAGTCATTTTCTCAGCTCTGGGGAAAACTGTAGGCCTGAGGTGAGGTGGACTTAGCTGAGCTATTCAGGAAAAACTTGGCTGACTGGCAAGCTTAATCCGTCCGTGGCCCACTCCCAAGGCATGCCAGTGCTGCCGCAGAGTGCTTTAAGGGGAGGAAGCCGATGCTGAACTCAGGGTTTGAAGAGAGAGGACAATGCTTGGCTGTCAGGGACCACCGTTCTCCTAGGGATGTGAATCATCCTGAGACATTCATCCAGCTTGTGTTTGTTGTTGAAGCCTGCCAGTTAAGACTTCTGTTTAGCATCTGTCAGGCAGATGTGTAAACACCACACCCACATGTGTACCTACCAACTCCTTTTTATCCAAAGACCTAAGATAAACAGAAGAGAGAGCCAGTTTCCAAAAAGAAGGTAGGTGAGTGAATGTATAAACACTCAGATAAATTTTGGTTTTCAATTCGGTCAAATCGCATAAGAGCTCAGCTCTGATTTTTAAATTAGTACATGGGGAGGAGGAGTTAAAAAAGAAAAAAAAAAGGATTCCTTCATTAGCAAGGACAGAAGGGAAACCTAGCCCTTCTAAAATTAGCTGTCCTTCCATTCCCCAAGGAGTCACAATTCTAGGGGGCTCTGGAAAGTTCCCCATTTTAGGTATATACTGACCAAGTGCAATCAGTGGTTTTGAGAAATACAATGTCAGGTAAAATACTAGAACACTTAGTTCCAATAAATCAGTGTCATAATCTGGAGTATACATTCTTAGGTGGCCCATATTCAGACTTTTAAAAAAAAGCTTTAATTAGATCCAAATATTTTCCATGCCCTTCTCATGGTCCCCTAAATGAATTTTTTTAAGTACATAAACATGATATATATAATGTGTTGTGTATCATATGTGTATGTATATATAAATGCATACAGAGATGATGGTTTGCTGACCCAGTTCTGGTCCCAGAAAACATTTTATTACTTGATTATTATGCAGTTCAGGGATTTATGCCTGAGTCTTATCTCCTATCAGACTGTGAGTTCTGGGAGGACAAGAACTGTGTATTCTTCCCAGTACTGAGCACATTTCTCTAAATATTTCAAAAATGTTTAATAAATTCTTATTAAATCACTGAATGCATGACCTCAGTATTAAAGGCTCCCAACCAAATTATCAATAAGACTGTGACTACTATTACAGCAAGTTAAGTGGGGTTTTGATACCTTATGTTGGGTCCTGAATAAAATATACTGTGAGACTGCAAAATAATACTGGTTGGAAAAACTCTACGAAGGATAAGTTTTTAATTCCTGTCAAGTGTCAACAGATGCATCTCACCATTTCTTTTTCATTGCTAGAGTTAAATACTTATTTTAAGTCTCAGACTATTATAAACTGGAAGAAGATAACATGTTTTTTTTGTAGAACACTAAGAATAAAGGCTTCAAAACAAACCCAAACTATATTGTCTTTCCTGAACTCAAAGATCCATTCTAGCAACCTACGAATGGGAAGCAGCCTTGTGTGAGGGAACAATGCTGGATTTAGGTTCAGAAAACCTAAGTCCACTTCTTGTCCCTGCCATTTACTATCTTTGTCATCTTGGACACTTAACCTCTCTAGGTCTTAACTTCCTCATCTGTAAAATGAGAGGGGAGGACTAACGGATCTTGCCCCCTTTTACATTCCTTCTCTCTTTATTACCTTATCTCTCTGTGTCTTTCTCCGTCTCTTGTCTATCATTCTCTCTCTCTTTCCTTGTGTTTTCCTTTACAAACACATCTTCCCCATATCTTCCCCATCCTTTATTCAATCCTACCAAACCAACTGGCTACCATCCCTAGCTACCTCTTCTTTATGACAAAACTCCTTCAAAAAGCAAACTATCCTCTTTGCCTCCTCTTCTTCCCTTCTCCCACTTCTTCCTAAATCCCCTACAGTCTAGTATGTCATTTCAACATCCAACTGAAACCACTCACTCCCAGTTGCCCTGATCTTTTAACTGCCAAATGTATCAGCCTTTCTCAGTCCTTCTCATTCTGATATCCCCAAAGTGTTCAACATTGGTGATCACCAATCTTGGGTGCTCCCCCTTCTAGGTTCTGATAATTCTGTTCTTTTCCAGTTGTTCTACTTTTCCAGCACCTCCTTTTCAGTCTCCTCTGCTACTTGATCATAATGTCAAGCACACTCAGTAATGGGTCCTCTGGTCTTACACTCCTTCACTGGTAATGTCCTCGGTTTCCAAGGGCTCAACGTTCACCTCTCTATATATCATTCTCAGATCCAACCACCCAGCCCTAGTCTGTCTCCTGAGCTAGTCAATGTTACCATATGCCTTTTGGACATCTCAAATTCAAAACTCATTATCTCCACACACACACTCCTCCCTCTTCTAAACTTCCCTTTTATTGTCAAGTGTACAGCCATCCTTCCAGTTTCCTGGGCTCACAGTCTCAACTCACTTTGATTCCTTACTCTTACATACATATTTCCAAATCATTGTCAAATCCTGTTCCCTCTGGTATATGTCCTCTCTGTCCTTTCACATAACAAATCTCTAGTTCAGATGCCTACTAAACTACTTTAGTAGCCTTCTAACTGGTCTCCCTGACTCAAGGCTCTTTCCTCTCCAATGCTTCCTCCACTCAGATGTCCAGGTGATTTTGGATCACCACCAAGTCCTAGATAGGTCTGTCCATGTGGCTCCTCCTCCCCCACTGAGACATCTCATGATTCCCTATTACCTCCAGATAAAATACAATGCTCTCTTATTGAAAGCTCATCCCCTTCCCACCTTTTCAGTTTTCTCACACTTCACTCCCTTCCATATACTCTAAAATCCATCTATATCAGCCTCCTTGCTGCTTCATCTCATCTCCAGACTTTTGTACTAGCTACACTCCATATCTGGAATGCTTTGTCCCCTCATCTCTAGCTTTTAATTTTCTTGGATTCCTATAAGACAGCTCAAATCTTACCAACTTCAGGAAATCTTTCCCAGGTACCCTGACTGCTAGTGCCTTCTCCTCTAAGATTACTTTCCACCTACTCTACATACTCTATTTCTAATTAATTACATTGACTGCCTCATTAGAAGTTTCTTGAGGTCAAGGATTGGTTTGGGTTTTATTTCGGTTTTGCTTTTTTGGTATTCCCAGTACTTACAATAGTGCTTGGCGAGTATTAAGTGCTTAATAAATGCTAGTTGATTGACTAATTAATGTTGTAAATAGAACAGTAGACTAGAAATCCCTAAACAACATGGGCATAAGGGAGCTGGGGAGAAAGCTTATCACTCCGTGCCAGGGCAAGGGAAGATCAGGGATGTGCTATGTAAAATGTCAGCTCATATCCCACAGTGATAATAACAACTCATTTCTACAATGCTCAATTCAGTTCCACAAGTTAGATGCCAACCATGTGCCAAGTACTATGGCAGACTAAAATGAAATAGTACCTGCCTTCAAAGAATTTACACTATACTGTGGCATTAGAACATATGCACAAATAAAAAACTGCAAATTATATGCAAAATGATTTCATAAAGTAGAAAGTACTAATCACTGGAAGAAATAAGGAAAGACCCCTGAAAGGAAATGTTACCTTTAAAAGTTTACAGAACATCTTCTTCCCCATAGCCTGTGAGGTAAATAGGACAAATATATTTATCCCCATTTTAAAGATAATGAAAGTGAAGCTCTGGAAGTCAAGGGACTGCCCACAGTCATGGAGCAGATAGCCATCCAACTTAGATTCAAAACCAAGGTCAGCTGACTGCATCAGGCTCTTGCAGCCATGTCATGCTGCTAAAGGCAATGGGGCAGTGAAATGACCCAAGTATTTCCTCTATTGAGAAAAATGTTTTACTAAGGATTCAATTTTGACACTAGTGAGAGAAAGGCTGAAATAGAAGATAGGGAAAGAAGAAGCAGAGAAAGAAGAACAGAGGGATAGTAGGGTAGGAAGAAAGATGAAGAGCAAACCAGATGTAGAATCAATATCAAATTGCTTGCCTTTTCAAGGAGTGAGAAGAGGCAGTTGGGAGACAATTTAGAACTTAAAATTTTTAAAGATTAATGTTAAAATCTTTTATGTGTAATTGGGAAAT
The DNA here is from genome assembly GCA_023553655.1 of Myrmecobius fasciatus. Classification (NCBI taxonomy): domain Eukaryota; kingdom Metazoa; phylum Chordata; class Mammalia; order Dasyuromorphia; family Myrmecobiidae; genus Myrmecobius; species Myrmecobius fasciatus. The sequence continues at coordinate 12,307 of JAJPUD010002582.1, forward strand.
GTTTAACAAATTAAAAAATATTCTAAAAGAAAAAAACCAGAATGAGGAAGATAAGTACAGTATTCAGCGATAAAAAAAAGAGAACTCTTATTGACTTTTGTTCAAAATAGATAAATCTTAGTTCTTGATAACTAGAGCATCTGCCACTAGGACTAAAAAATGAACTCAGTATAATTTAAAGACACTGAATCTTCACCTGAAGATCTATGTTCTTATCAATTTATCCCATCATTGGCCAAAATAGTACATATACATACCTAATCAGGAACAGAGAAGATCTCTACAGTAAATGCATCTTTCTTCAAAAAGCTGTTGCAGACTCATTAAGCCACCATTCTCTCTTTCTCCTCAAAACCTAAAGTATTTACTGATTACATACATGATAATGCCTTGTCACATCTCTTGGAGAGTTATTTATCTGCTGAATTGTAATAAAACTTTTCCTACTCTTATATTTACCCCAAATGGACTAGAAACTCCTTGAGGACAGAGAATTTGCCATAATTTCCCTCTTAGTCCCTAGTACAATGAGTGTACTATTCATAGTAAGTTGTTAATACAAAAAGAACTTTGGACCTGGAATTGAGAAAACTAGGGTTCCAATCTAATCACTGCCTTTGCTACTGCCTGGCACCCAGTCTGCTCAAAATCACTCAGCTAATCAGTGGCAAGCCAAGACTAGAATGAATATCAGTGCTGTATGTGTTTGAGGGGAAATACAGAGACATTAAGATGTTAGGAATCATCTGCCAATTAATATTATATCTATATAGGTATCTATCTATAAAAAAAGAAATCCAAACCAACAGAATCCTAGAAAACCAGTGATTTTTCTGGAGAAAGCAAAAATCCAAGCTTCAAATACTATTTTAGTAATCTTGAAGGAAGGATGACTTACCAAGGATGGTTCCATGGCCCCGAGCTACAGTCTCTCCTTTGACCACTAGCTGAATCTGCACAGTAGTTTCCTTTACTGAGTTAAAGATTGTCACACTAATAACCTCCTCTACTCCAGAACGGAACACAGAAGGAGCAGCAATCAAGTAGCCCCTGGGAAAAAAATATATAAGTTGGTAAGAAAAACTGGCAATTAAAAAAAGATTGTGCTTAACTGACAAGAAAGAGAATAAACTACAGTCATTCTTATCAGCTACAGAGTGATTATTCAGTCATTCCTTGAGTACATCACCATGGTGCCAGGTATGGCATGTGAGAAAGCTGAGACACTACAGATCATGCCAAAGAGCTCCATCAGCTTAGAATCATGGAACTATTTTCCATCAGGGAGGGGTCTGTCTACAAAGAACAGCACAGTTATAACGGACCTTACTTTGAACTCTGCACCTAGGATGTTAGAGCTGAGCTTGAAGGCACCTCATACAGAATATTATATACTATCCGGGCTGGAATCTCAGAGACTATGTAGTCCAGGACTCCTAAACTTGCTCGAAGTCATGCAGCTAATTAGTAGCATTGCCAGGATTATAATGTAGGTCTCTTACCAAGTTATGCCTTGAATTAAAATGATTTTAAAACATTGCTAATAACATACAAGATCTGAAACTGGCAGTTCATGCTACTTTATTCTTTTGTTGAAAAGGAGTCACACATAGTAATTCATTAACATGGAAACATACAGGAGGCAGATGAACAGCTGAAGCTAATACTTTGTACATAGTAAACACGTAATAAATACTTGTTTAATTGAAATCAGCTGACCTCCATTCACCAATTCTGAAGAAAGGTCGTTTTCACATAAATAATGTTATGAGAGTTCATGATTCTATAGCACTTTAGGATTTACAAAGTACTTTTCTCTAAACCATCCCATGAAGTATTATCATCCATTCACCAATTCTAAAGAAAGGCAGTTTTCACATAAATATTGTTATGAGAGTTCATGTTTCTATAATACTTTAGGATTTACAAAGTACTTTTCTTTAAACCACCCCATGAAGTATTATCATCCATTCACCAATTCTGAAGAAAGGCAGTTTTCACATAAAAATGTTATGAGAGTTCACGATTCTACAGCACTTCAGGATTTACAAAATACTTTTCTCTAAACCATCCCATGAAGTATTATCACCCATTCACCAATTCTGAAGAAAGGCAGTTTTCACATAAATAATGTTATGAGAGTTCATGTTTCTATAACACTTCAGGGTTTACAAAATACTTTTCTTTAAACCACCCCATGAAGTATTATCATCAAGATTATCCCCATTTTACAGGGGTAGTAACTGAGGCATGTGAATAAAATGTTCTTTGATTTGCCAATCATCAAGAAGAATGTGTCAGGGCCGCTATCCATGTGTTCACATACCTAAAGTCCCAGCTGAAATTTGAATTCCAGTCTTTGGACCCCAGGTTCAGTACTACCCGACCACTGCCTTCCTAAAATTTCTAATGGGACAGCTTCATATATTGCCTGCTCTGTTAGAATTTTAAATGTCTGATTTCCATCCTACCTTCTTACTTAAATGTCCAATAGTACACATGCTTCTCAGCTTCGAGATCTCAATGTTAGTAAATTAGATTTTTCTTCAGTTACAAAAATCACAGTTATTAGAATGCCAGAAAAAAACATATAAAAAACTCACTGGCATTTATGATGACAGTGTTTATTTATCAGTCAGTTCTTGAAAGGCATCTTAATGTGAGTTAAGGCTTAAAGTACAAGAAACACAAAGGCCCTCTTAGCTTCCTGGTTCTTTGTTGTGCCAGTACTTGGGTCCTTTAAGCAATGATGAATTGTTGCTGTGGGATGAAGGTCAGGCTATTTTGCAAGCCCCAAGTCATCATTTAGTGAATTCCATTGCTATGGTGATCCTGTCCTGCTCAACGGGCAATATTAGTTCTCTGGTACTTCAGTCTGCCTTCCACAACCACCAAGAGATTTCAAAATTTGAGAATGTGAGTGCTCTGACGTCCTCAGCCCAGGGATGCCAGGTCTGAAATCTATTTGATAAGTTTTATACTTCTGAGTGTGCAAAATCATGAGGGACAAGGGGGAGAGAGGGAAGAATGTAGATTTTAGGGATGAAAAAGGACATCATAGTGGTCTGGGGAAGAATATACTGCCTTAAAAATTACCACAGCTCTACCACTAATTCTTTATGTGACCTTAGTGTTCTGAGTCTGTTTCTTCCTCTCTAAAATAAAGGGTTTGGATTGGATGATCTCTGAAGAGGTCCTCTGTTTTGAGACAGATCTAGTATTATCATTTCTATTTCATATACAGAAATTTTAAGCCCAAAGGGAATAGATTTTCTGCTCAACTAGGAGATCTTAGTGGCAGGGCCAAGACTGGACCTTGCAACACTTGATGAGATCCTCGCCATCCCCCCCCAAAAAAACAAAAAACTCTCAGTTTGACATCCTTTTCCCTGTTCCCACTGCTTGAAGTCTTACTTCCAAAAAAAGGGGGGGGGAATTTTTTTCTGTCTAACTGTCCCCCATGGTACCAAGGCACTGACTATTTGTCCTTGCATTGTTTTCTTGCTTTCTGGAAATTAGCAAACACGAACTGCTCAAATTAAGCTGCCTAATAATGTTATGTTTGAACTTCAATGTTTAGTTTGGACAGTTTGACTAGTGACTTGACAGCTCCCGTTCAAGTCCCTGTGACTAACAGCCCTGTCAGGTCTTAGCATAACTTGGCAGGATGTGAACTATTTCCTACTAAGGGGAGTAACTGAAAGTCCTCCATGGCAGCTAGTTAAAGCATCTACTCACTGGGTTAAGGATTCATAAAGCAACGCAAGAGCACAGAGAGCGCTTGGAGGAAAAAAAAAATCCCGCAGGAAAATGATTTCTCAAAGGCACTGGGCACCAGGAGGTAGCCAAGCAAGAACTTTGGCTAAAATGCCAGTTTTCTCCTCCCCTCAGGGGCACCTTTCAATTCCCCACCCAAAGGAAAGGCTGGACATAGACATGGAACGTCTGAGCTGGTTGAGGACCTTTAGGACGCTGCATCCAGCCTGGACAGAGGAGCAAAGCATTTAGCGCTGGGAGGATCCATCTAGGCGTTTGGTCCAAACTCCTCATTTTACAGACTGAGGTTCAGAGAGATTAAGTAAGCTTGCCCAAGGCCAAACACTAGTTGGTACTAAGTGTGAGAGAAGGGACTGGAAGCTAGACTTCCTGACTCCAAGTCCTAGGCTTTTTTTCCAGCACTCCAAACTGCCTGTTCCAATACATCCATATGCAAAGAGATCCAATAATACACATTCCCTGTTTGGAGCAAACTGGTCAGCTAATCCGGGAAAAATCGGTTGGAGGAACCAGGTGGAGAGGGGTTTCAGGGAGTGTTTGGAGAGGGGTGGGAATAGATGGAGGGGACTCTATAGGAATGAGTCCGGGGACCAAGAGAAAGGTAAATGCATCCATAAGGGGGAAGCTGGGACGAGGAAGGGAGAAAAGAGTTTGGGGAAGCTGCCTTCGGGGAAGATGCGGCGGGTCCGAGGTGGGAGCTGGGCGGGCACCCTCCCTCTCCACCCCGCGCCCGCCGGGGTACTCACTGTCTCCGCAGCTGTGCTGCGCTCCGGCAACCCAGCTGCAACAGCAGTAGGAAGCACCAGGTGCTGCAAGCCCCGGACTCCTTCGGGCGCATTTTCCGGCTCCACCGAGACGCCTCCAGCTGAGAGAGGCAACGTGCTCCCCTCCCGCCCCCAGCCCCAGGGCCGGCTCCCCCGGCCCCCGGCTCCTCCTCGCGTGGCTTCCCCGCCCCCCGCCCCAGGGTCGGCGGTTGCAGAGCTCCGAAGCTAGAGCCCGCTGGTCCCGGAGTGGAGAGCCGGAGTCCGAGCGTCCACCGCCTCTGCCGCCCAGGAGCCTTTGTTCGGCTGCTCCCCAGGCTCTAGTCCGTGCGCCCTGCGCCCTGCGCCCTACCCCGGTGACGCCCCCGGTGCCTGAAGCTGCCGCCGGACCCCGCCTCCTGCTCCCTCTCCACCCGGTGCCCGCTCCCTGCGCCGCCTCCTCCTCGGCCCCACTGGCTCGGGAGGTCCTGGGGAGGGAGTGAGGGAGGGACGGATGGAGAGAAGGAGGGAGGTCTTTGTCTCCTAGACTCGCCCTCGCCCTCTGCCTACGCAGGGGGGAGCAGGGAACGTCCTGGCAGGACTGGGGAGGGCAGAAACCTTGCTGCCTTGTTCCTCCCCCCCTTCCATTCCAGTTACTAGTTCTCCTCCTCCCTTCCCCCACCACCCCAACCTCTCGAGTTCCAGCTGAGAAGTTACTGCCTTCAGGTTCTGACACCCAGCTGGGTGCCTACCCTACCACTGACTCTTCTACCTAACCCCAGTGATTCTCCTCAACCACAATCCTTGCTCCCCTATCCATTGCCAGGCACAGACCCCAAATCAAGGCCAATATCTAGACCCCTAGAAAAGTATTCTTTGGGACTGAAAGCATCCTTGAAACAGAATGTCAGACCTGGGAGAAATCCTAGAGCAGTGAACCTACAATTTCAGAATGAAAAAGGACCTTAACACCTAAAATGCCCGAGCTGAAGAACCTAGAGCATTTGAGGAGCTCTTGGAATACAAAAGATTCAAATCAGGAAAGATCCTTAAAACATAGCAAGTCAGCTCTTGAAGAGGTTAAGGAGAAGAAGCAGGCTATAGGAGGTGAAGGAGCACTAGTGTAGAAGTCAAAATCTATGTTCTGTTTCAGGCCCTATAATCTTAGGTAAATTACTAAATATCTCAGTCCCTGATTTTCTCGTCAACTGGAAAGGTTGAATTTCACTTCTAACATAGAGTTTCATGATTTTAAAATAAAGAATGGCAGCGTTAGAAGAGATCGTAAAACACAGAATTTGAAAAACCATCTAATCCGTTTATGGAAATGCTTTGTGGGTTATAAAACCCTGTGCAAAAATCAGCTATTATTATCTAATTAATCTAGCACCCTCATTTTACAGGTGAAAAAGCTAAAGAAAAAAATGAGAGGGAGTAGTAAAGATGGAGTCAAGAGTAAAAAGTAAACATGAAGTCAGTGTTCAGCAGATTGATGGGAATGCCACTGGGGAAAATTTACTTAAAACTTTTTCATGTTTTGTGTAGAGTGGTAGAGTTATTTGAATGAATGAATAAAAAGCAATTGTTAAAATTTACTACGTAACAATAGTATGTTAGTTAATATTAATAGTTATATGTAACAATTTAGAGATACAAATACAAAGGCAAAGCTAGTTCCTGCCTTCAGGGAGCTTACATTTTAGTGGAGGGGTAGAAGGGGAGAGAATACACAGAACTTGGAAAGTTAGAGGAATAGTGAGTGCTGAACCATAGGGGAGGAAATTGACATCCCAGCCAAGAACAATGGTAGAATTGATTTAATCATGGATAGGATAAGGAATAAGAGTGGAAAGGTAAGAGTAGGAGAAGGTAATGAAAGTTTTTGAAAGCCAAACAGAGAATTTTGTATTCAATCCTGGATGTAATAGGCAGTTTCAGAGCATGTTGAGTAGAGTAATGACATGGTCAAATTTTTACTTTGGGAAGAGCAGTTTGACAGCTGAGTAGAGGATGGAGTAAGAAAGTGACTTGTGGCAAGCAGACCAAACAACAGGCTATTGCAATAGTCTAATCATGAGATAGTGAGGGATCGGACCAAGATGGTAGCAGTGTCAGACAAGACAAAGGAGCATATCTGAAAGATGTTACAAAAGTAAAATTAATATGGTTCTTTGTAAGAGATCAAATAGAGGGAAAGATATCGAGGAAACTGAGGATGACATCAACATTTCGAGCCTGGTGAACTGGATGACTGAGAGTTGGTTTAATAACTAAAGATAGGGAAAGATAATAATAGAGTAAGATAATGAGTTTAGTTTTGGGCAGGTTGATTTTAAGATGCTGACAGGACATCCAGTTCAAAATGTCAAATTTGGTGGTTGGAGATGTGAAATTGAAAGTCAAAAAAGAGGTTAGGACTAATTAAGTATTTTTGAGAATCATCAGCATAGAGATGATAATTGAATCCATGGTAGTTGATGAGATCACCTATTGAAAGGAGTGAGGATAGTTGTATTGGGGAAAAGATAAAACAAAGAATAAAACTAAAGCTTAGACTGAATAACAGATGGAAAAGAAGATTTTGCTTCTTTTTTCTCTGCCATGAAGAATAATCTTTGAATATAAAAAGTCAGAATTAAAATGGCTAATAGCCAAAAATAACTGAGATGAGGTAACTAACAAGCTAAAAACATAGCATCTATGATCTAGATACTCTAGAGTAGTTCGAATGACCAGGTCCAGAAGAATTATGAAGAAGGGCAAGATTTAGTTAATGTGATTGCCAAGGCACTGTCAGCAATTTTGAGAGAGAGAGAGAGAGAGAGAGAGAGAGAGAGAGAGAGAGA
>JAJPUD010002582.1:19769-64356 GCA_023553655.1 Myrmecobius fasciatus
AGAGAGAGAGAGAGAGAGAGAGAGAGAAAGAGAGAAAGGGAGGGAAGGAAAGAGGGAGAGAGAGGGAGGGAAGAAGAGAGGGAAAGAGAAGGAGAGAGGGAGAAAGAGAAGAGAGAAATGGAAGGAGGTATCTGCAAGTTATAGGCAGATGATCTTGTTTCTTGCCAAAATTCTAGAGTATATTATTAAAGAATGATTGGTGAGCATTTAGAAGAAGAAGCAACAATGACAAAAGGCATGGTTTCAATTGAGTTTCTTATTTCAGCTACATACAAGATTAACTTCATTTCCTTTTATGACAGTGTTACTGAGCAGGTAGGTCAGGGAATGCAATAGATATAGTTTACCTACATGTCACTAGAGCAATTAATGAAGTATTTCATCCTTTTCTGATGGACAAAATATGTATTGGACAAAACTTCATTGAATTAGGTGGATTCGTAATTAATTGAACAATGGGACCCAAATGGTTCTTGCTAACTTGGATGGTGTTTAGTAGAATGCACCAGGAAATGTTCATTTTTAACATTTTTTTATCAATGATCTGGGTTAATATACAGATAGCAGATTTTAGTCCCATGATGCTTAGTTCTACCACAAATTGATGGTATATCTCAGTTTAGTTCTCAGTGCATCAAGATAATCCTATTATTCCTCTCTAATTGATTCTTTATCCTACATTTATATACAATATGTGTTCCATACCTTCTTTTCTATCCTCCAGCCCCCCATAGTACTGCCTTACCTCAGTCTCTCACCTCATAATTTACCTAGAAAATTTAGGCCATTTGTGCTTAGCTCCCTCTTTCCCCTGCTTCTTATTTCCACAATCTTTTGGCATCAACTCCCACTATTTCCTCTTTCACTCCAGTCTAACAAAAAGATAGCCTTTATCACTAAGATTCACCCCTTGATTCTTTTCCTTCCAAACTTTTCCAGGAGATTACCCCCTGATGTCACTCTATCTTCAACCTCAACCTATTTACTACCTGCTACCTACAAATACAGTCTCTTCTATCCTTCAAAAAATGCTTACTAGGTTCCACCAACAATGCCATCATCCTAGAGCTCTCTTAACTTTCTTAGTCAAACACCTTGAAAAATCTGTCTAAACAAACTATCTAAAAAAAGTCTAAACTTAATGTTTTTACTTTCTCTTCTCTTCTAAACTTCTAAGTCTTCTGTAATATGTCTTACAACTTTATTACTCAAATAATAATAATAATGATTCTGATGCTAGCTGTCAATTATATAGTGCTTATTATGTGCCAGGTGCTGTGCTAATATTTTACAAATATTATTTTACTTGATCCTTACAGCATCCACATGAGGTAATTAGTATTATTAAACCTCTTTTTACAGATGAGGAAACTAAGGCAAACAAATTAAATGATTTGCCCAAGACCACACAACTCGTATCTGAAGCCCTATTTGAACTTGTCTTCCTGATTTTACCCCCACATCACATCCCATTACACTCTTTCCCCTGACACACTCTATCTACTATACTTCCTAAATTCTTTGATTGAAAATGTTTTTTTCTAATCCTGGTATTCAGACCTATATCTCTTTCAGACCTTTATATGCCTGTGTGATCAGACCTCTAGAGCTATTTCCCATGTTTCCATAAGACAATGAGAGATATTCAAAATCTCATTTCTGCCACAGAGTACATCTCTTTTGATTGCCAAATGAAGTAAAAAAAAATTTTCCCCAAGGAAGTGAAATAGCAATAAAAATGTTTTATTACTATTGAAAAAAAATGCTCTCTCTAAACTGAAAGGCATCCTCTCAGTCCTCATTTTTCTTGAACTCTTTATCCATATCAATCTCAATAATCATGATTGTTCCCCAATTCTGTCCTGGGGCCCCTTCTTTCTTTCTACACTCTTTCACTTGGAGAACTCATCAGCTCCCTTGAGCTCAACTGTCATCCCTAATGATTCTCAGATCTACTTGTTTAGCCCTAATTTCTCTCCTGGCCTCCAGTATTATATTTCCAACTTCCTAGTAGACACCTCAAACTGAATGTCCTTTAGGCAGTTAAATTCAATATGTCCAAAACTAAGCTCACTATCTTTCTCCCAAACTTCCCTCCATCTATAATGCCCCAATTTCTCTATTACTGTAGAGGGTACTACTATCCTCCCAGTCACCCAAGCTCAAAATCCGTGCCATCCTCAATACCTCTCTTTCTCTCTTTTTTAAATAGTATTTTTATTTCCCCCCCAGTTACCTATCAAAAGAATTATAGCATTTATTTTTACAAGACTTTTGAGTTCCAAATTTTGTCCCTCCTTCCCTCCCCAATCCTCTTCCAAACATAATAGGCATTTTTATATTTTTATACATATGCTATCATGTAAGACATATTTCCATATTAATCTGAGTTGTGAGAGAAGAAACAGATCAAAAGGAAAAAAATCACAAGAAGAGTAAAGTTGAAAAAATAAGTTTCAGTTTATATTCAGAGTCTATCAGTTCTTTATCTGATTATAGATAGCATTTTCCTTTATAAATTCTTTATGCATGTCTTGGATCATTGTGCTGCTGAGAAGAGCTAAGTCATTCATAGATGATCATCACACAGGATTGCTGATATTGTATACAATGTTTTCCTGGTCTTGCTCATTTCACTTTGTAGCATACCTACATCTTTCCAGGTTTTTCTGAAATTATACCTGTTCATCATTTCTTGTTGCACAATAGTATACCATTACAGTCATATACCACTGCTTATTTAGCCATTTTCCAACTGATGGGTATCTCTTCAATTTCTAATATTTTGCCACCACAAAAAGTGCTGCTATAAATATTTTTGTACATATAGATTCTTTCCCCTTTCTTACAACCTCTTTGGGATATAGAGTCAGTAGTGGTATTGCTGGGTCAAGATAGGCACAGGTTGGTTGTCCTTTAGGCATAGTTGAAAAATGCTCACCAAACTGGTTGTATAGTTCACAGGTCCACCAATAATGCATTTGTGTCTCAATTTCCCCATATCTTCTCTAACATTTGCCACTTTTTTTGTCAAATTGGCCAATCTAATGAGTATGAGGTGGTATCTTAGAATCATTTTATTTTGCATTTCTCTAATGAAAAGTGATATAGATCATTTCTTCATATGCCTTTAGATGGCTTTGATTTCTTCATCTGAAAACTGTCTGTTCATAGCCTTTAACTATTTATCAGTTGGGAAATGGCTTATATTATAAGTTTGATTTAGTTCTCTATATATTTAAGAAATGAGGCTTTTATTAGAGACACTTGCTATAAAATTGTTTCCCAGCTTTCTGCTTTTCTTCTAATCTTGTTTGCATTGATTTTGTTTGAACAAAAGCTTTTAAATTTAAATAATCAAATAAACTATTTTGCATTTCATAATGCTCTATTTCTTGGTTGGTCATGAATTTTTCCCCTTCTCATAGACCTGACAGGTAGACTATTTCTTCTTCTTCTAATTTATTTATAACGTCTAATATTTTATTTACTTCCTTAGTTTTTTTTATTTTTTTTTGTTGGATTTATCAAGTTTTCGGAGGGAACAGTTGAGGTCCTTTCTCCATTAGTATAGTTTAGCTATCTATTTCTTCCTGTAACTCACTTAACTTCTCCTTTAAGAATTTAAATGCTATCCCACTTGTTGCATATATGTGTAGTATTGATATTGCATCATTGTCCATGGTACCTTTTAATAAGATGTAGCTTCCTTCCTCATCTCTCTTAATTAGCTCTATTTTGCTTTTGCTTTGTCTAAGATCAAGATTTCTACCCCTGCTTCTTTTTTTACTTCAGCATAATAGATTCTGTTCAAGCCCCTTACTCTTTACTCTTGTGTGTCTTTCTGCTTCAAATGTTTTTCTTGTAAACAACATATTGTAGGATTCTATTTTTTTGATCCATCCTGCTATCTACTTGCATTTTATGGGAGAGTTCATCCCATTCACATTCACAATTATGATACCACCTGTGTATTTCCTTTCATCCTATTCTTTCTCCTCTTTGTCCTCTCTCTTCTTTCACCCCTTCCCTCCTCACCAGTATACATTCATATATCACTGCTTATTCAGTCATTCCCCAACTGATGGGTATCTCCTCAATTTCTAATATTTTGCACCACAAAAAAATGCTACTGTCTACTTGATCTCTTCCATTTGTCAGTCTCCCCCTCCTTTACCCAATCTCTTCCCCTATTACTTCCCTATTGGATACGATAGATTTCCATATTCAATTGATTGTGTATATTATTCCTTCTTTGAACCAATATTGATAAGAGTAAGGTTCAAGAGATGCTCATCAACCACCCATCTTCCCCTCCATTATAATAGTTTTTTCATACCTCTTCATATGAAATAATTTATAACATTCTACCTCTTTCTTCTATATCCAGTGAACTTTTTTTCTCATCCCTTAAATTTTTTTATGTCATTCCTTCAAATTTACCTTATATTCATACCCTCAAAGTATATTCCTTCTAGCTATACTATTAATGATACAATTTTAGGAATTACAAGTATCATTTTCCTGTGTATGGGTGTAAACAGTTCAGCTCTGTTGAAACCCATATGTTTTCTTTCCCCTTTTTATCTCTTTATGCTTCTCTTGGGTCTTGATATTAGAGGTCAAATTTTTGGTCTTCTCTTTATGAAAGCTTGAAATCCTTCCATTTTATTGAATGACCATTTTCCCCTTGATGTATTATACTTAATTTTTCTGGGTAAGTGATTCTTGGTTGTAGTTTTAGCTCCTTTGCCTTCCAGAATATCATGTTCCATGACCTTTGATACTTTAATATTGCAGCTGCCAGATCCTGTGCAATGCTGATTGTGACTCCCTGATATTAGAATTGTATTTTTCCCTTTATCTGATAGTTCTAAAATTTGGCTATAATGTTCCTTGGAGCTTTTATTTTGGGATCTCTTTTCTGAGTTGATTGGATTCTTTCAATGTCTGTTTTACCCTCTAGTTTCAAGACATCAGAACAATTTTTCTTGATAATTTCAGGTTCTCCTTTTGATTGTGGCTTTCAGATAGTTTAGTGATTCTGATATTCTCTCTCCTATATCTGTTTTCCAGGTCAGTTGTTTTTCCCATGGGGTATTTTACATTTTCTTCCATTTTTTCATAATTTTTGAATTTGTTTAATCAATTCTTGATGTTTCATAGAGTCATTAGGTACCACATATCCTATTCTAACTTTTAAGGTATTATTTTCCTCACTTAGTTTTTGTATGTTTGTTTCCATTGTACTCTTTAAGAAATTGTTTTCTTCAGTGGATTTTTGTATCTCCTTTTCTCTTAGGCCAATTCTTCTTTTAAAGCAGTTTTCCAAACTGTTGCTTCTTTCCCCCCATAATTCTCTTATTTCATTCTCATTTATTTTCCCAATTTTTCTCCTACCTCTTTTATATGATTTTTAAGCTCCTCTCTGGGATCTTCTATGAGTTCTTTCTAGGCTTGAGACCATTACCCATTTTTCTCTGGGATTTTATCATAGGCATTTTGACATTGTTTTCCTCTTCTGAGTTTGTATCTTCATCCCCCTGTCACAGTAACTTTCTATGGTCAGATTTCTTTTTCCTTGTTTTTTTTAATTTTTTTTGCCTTTTCCCTTTGTTTTGCATTTGAGCTCTGTTCCCCTGGTGGAAGGAGTCCTCTTTCAGGATTCTTGTGTATGGTTGCCCAGAGATAAACATGGGAAAGTTATAGCAATTCATTGCATATTCCACCATCTAGGCTTTCAGAAATCCTTGCTCTCTCTTACCACCCCTCTCCCTTGTATCCAATCAATTGTCAAGTCCTGCTGCTTCTACCTTTACAACATCCTTCATATATGCTTCCCTTGCTTCCTCTGAGACTTCCATCCCAGTCCAGTTCTTTATCATCTCACCCCCAGATAATAGCCTGCTGATTGTTCTCCTTGCCTCAAGTCTCTCCCCGTTCTAGTTCATCCTCTATTTAGGTGTTGAATTGATCTAAGTATAGATCTGCTTATACTGCTTTCCTATTCAATAAACTCCAATGTCTTATTATCTACAGGATCAAATATAAAATTCTATTTGGTTTTTAAAGCTTCTCATAAACTGACCCCATCTACAGCTTTGTAGTCTTCTCACACCATACACCACCACAGTCCTGACAAATACTTATAGATCCAGGGACACTGGTTTCCTTGCTGTTCTTAAAACAAGGCATTCCATCTTCCAAACCTATGCATTTTTACTGGATATTCCCTGTACCTGAAATTCACTACTTTGCCTCCTGTCTTCCTTCAAGTCCCAGGTAAAATCTAATATTCTATAAGAATTAAAGAATTCTTTCTTAATACCCTTTAATGCTAATGCCTTTCCTCTGTGATTATCTCCACAATCCAGAGTTGGAGAACCTAAGAGAAATCAGGCAGGAACTAGCAGTCAGAAAAGGATATGCTTTTAACCTCTTATGGGGAAGAAACAACATTCCCTCCTTCCCCTTCTCCACATCAGCTATGGTATTTAACAGTAGGGCTACTCACCCAGAAAGAAACACCTATCTAGCAATTAGAGAGTCAGTTGAGAGGGATAAAGGTACAGTAGAGGGAGTAGAACCATATTCTCAGGAAAAGCAATAAGTACAGAGAAAAATTCACTTGAGCCCAGAAGCAGCTTCAAGAAATGGAACCCTCTGGGATAGGAATGAGGAGGGGTAGAGCCAAGATGACAGAATAAAGGTAGAGATTCATTGAGCTCTCCCAAATTCCCTTTCAAACAAATTTAAAATAACATCTCAAAATGAATTCTAGAATACTGATAATAGGGCAGGCTGAAACAATTTTCTAGCTCAAGACAACTTAGAAGTTCAACAGAAAAGGTCTGTGTCACTTGTGGAGTGAGAGTGAAGCAATTCAGCCAACAAAAGCCACACCCCAGCAAACCAGAGGCAGGATGAATTGGTGATGTCAGTCCTGGAGCTCTCTCAGTCCAAAGACAGTAAGGCAGTTGGACAGTAAGGGAGAAGGATATTAGAGAGGAACCTTTATTGATTCTGGGTGCAGAACTCTGTTGTATAGATCATACACTGGCTAGCTCAGTATTAGGAAAAGAGTGGGAGAGGAGAGATATTAGACTGCCTGCTAAAATGAAGATCTCCCTTCATAGAACCATTGCGGTGATTTCATTGTTGTATGTCTGTGAAACCTGGACAGTATACCAATGCCATGTCAGGAAAATGAACGGCTTCTGTTTGAATTGTCTTAGGAAGATTCTGAAAATCATCTGGCAGGATAAGGAACTGAACACTTAAGGTCCTTTCTCAAACTAAACTGCCAAGCATTTGAACTCTACTGCAGAGAATACAAATTTGATGAGTTGGCCATGTTGTTTGAATGTCAAATGTATACTTGCCTAAAAGTCTATGTTATGAAAAGCTCACATAAGACAAGTATTCACATGGTGGTGAGAAGAAGCAATGCAAGGACACTCTCAAGGTCTCTTTCAAGAGACACTAGTACAGAACCACCCAAGCCATCATCAAAGAAGGTGCTATGCTCTATGAACAAAGTAGAATTTAACTAGCTCAAAAGAAACATTTAGAGAAAAATTTAGAGAATCCAACCCAAATGTTCACACAGTCTATTTGGGTACCACCTATGGTACAGAATTCTGAGCTCATATTGGTCTGATCAGCCACAGTCAGACACACTCTAATTTGACTCTAACATAGTGATGTCATTTTGATCCTCTTTGAGAATGAAGGACAACAGCCAACCAACTAACATGGGTCCAGGCCTTGGAAGTGCCCATATTTCTCTTTAGAGAAGAATTGAAGACTTACAGTTTACATCTTCGAAGAATACAAAACTTACAGACGTCCAGACCTAGCTCTGAATAAAGAAGCACAAAAAACACTGAATCTTGAGACAGTGTTCCTTCATCCAAAAGCAGAGTCCAACATTAACATAAAAGATTTTTTATTTTATTTTTTTTTTTGCTGAGGCAATTGGGATTAAGTGACTTGCTCAAGGTCACACATCTAGGTAGTATTAAATGTCTAAGACCAGATTTGAACTCAGGTCCTCCTGACTTTAGAGCTGGTACTCTAGCCACTGTACTATCTAGCTACCCCTTAACATAAAGTTAAAAGTGAAGAACTAGGCTGGAAAAATAAGCCAGCAACAATAACTTTAAAAGAACCTGACCATAGAAAGTTACTGTGAAGACAAAGATAATTAAAGCACACATTCAAAAGAAGACAACAAAGTCAAAACAGCTACATTCAAAGCCTCAAAGAAAAATGTAAATTGGCCACAGGTCACCAAAAAGAATTCCTAGAAGAACTTGAAAAGGATTTTAAAACTCAAATAAGTGAGGTAGAAGAAAAATTGGGAAAAGAATGAGAATGATGCAAGAAAATCATTAAAAAGTCAATAGCTTAGTAAAGGAGTCTTAGAAAATACTGAAGAAAGTAATACTTTAAAAAACAAAATAGGCCAAATGGAAAAAATGGTACAAAAATTCACTGAAGGAACAAATTCCTCAAAAAATAGAATTGGTAAGATTATAAATAGAGTACAAAATCTCACTAAAGAAAATAATTCCTTAAAACTTGGAAAATAACAAATTTTAAAGGTTATGTGGGAAAATTGGGATACTAAAGTAATGATTCAACTATTCTAGAGAACAATTTGGAACTTTGCCCAAAGGGCTATAAAACCATGCATATCCTTTGACCCAGCAATATCATTATTAGGTCTGTATCCCCAAGAGATTTTTTTTGTTTTTTTAATTCTTTTTTTTATTAAAGCTTTTTATTTGCAGAACATATGAGTAATTTTTTTTGCAAAACTTTGTTCCAAATTTTTCCCTCCTTTCCCCCACTTCCTCCCCTAGATGGCAGGTAGTCTGATACATGTTAAACATGTTAAAAATAATTAGATAAATCCAATATGTGTATACATATCTATACAGTTATCTTGCAGCACACAGACACACACAAAATCGGATCTAGAAAGAGAAAGGGAAAAAAAACCTAAGAAGGACAACAAAATGTAAGCAAATATCCACAGAAAGCATTAAAATGCTATGTTGTGGTCCACACTCAGTTCCCACAGGCCTCTCTCTGGATTTATATAGCTTTCTTCATTGATGAACAATAGGAACTGGTTTGAATCACCTTATTGTTGAAGAGAACCATGTTCATCAGAATTGATCATTGCATAGTCTTGTTGTTGCTGTGTATAATGATCTCCTGGTTCTACTCATTTCACTTAGCATCAGTTCATGTAAGTCTCTCCAGGCCTTTCTGAAATCATCTTGTTGGTCGTTTCTTACAGAGCAATAGTATTTCATAACATTCATATACCATAATTTATTCAGCCATTCTCCAATTGATGGGCATCCATTCAGTTTCCAGTTTCTTGCTACTACAAAAAGGGCTGCCATAAACATTTCTGCACATGTGGGTCCCTTTCCTTCCTTTAAGATCTCTTTGGGATATAGGCCCAATAGAAACACTGCTATGTCAAAGGGTATACACAGTTTGATACTTTGAGCATAGTTCCAAATTGCTCTCCAGAATGGTTGGATCCATTCACAGTTCCACCAACAATGTACCAGTGTCCCAGTTTTCTCACATCCCCTCCAACATTCATCATTATCTTTGCCTGTCATTTTAGCCAATCTGACAGGTATGTAACGTTATCTTATAGTTGTCTTAATTTGCATTTCTCTGATTAATAGTGATTTGAAACACCTTTACATGTGACTAGAAATAGTTTCAATTTCTTCCTCTGAAAATTGTCTGCTCATATCCTTTGACCATTTATCAATTGAATGGCTTGAATTCTTATAAATTTGAGTTAATTCTTTATATATTTTAGATATAAGGCCTTTATCAGAACTTTTGAATGTAATTTTTTTCCTAGTTTATTGCTTCCCTTCTAATCTTGTCTGCATTAGTTTTGTTTGTACAAAACCTTTTTAACTTAATATAATCAAAATTATCTATTTTGTGATCAATAATGATTTCTAGTTCTTCTTTGGTCACATATTCCTTCCTCCTCCACAGATCTGAGCAGTAAACTATCTTTTGTTCTTCTAATTTGTTTATATATCATTCTTTATGTCTAGATCATGAATCCATTTCTACCTTATCTTGGTATACAGTGTTAGGTGTGGGTCAATACCTAGTTTCTGCTATACTAGTTTTCAATTTTCCCAGCAGTTTTTGTCAAATAGTGAGTTCTTATCCCAAAAGCTGGGGTCTTTGGGTTTGTCAAACACTAGATTACTATTGTTATAGATTGACAATAGTAATTGACTATTTTGTCCTGTGATCTTAACCTATTCCACTAATCAACTACTCTGTTTCTTAGCCAGTACCAAATGTTTTTGATGACTGCTGCTTTATAATATAGTTTTAGATCTGGTATAGCTAGGCCATCTTCATTTGCTTTTTTTTTTCATTAATTCCCTTGAAATTCTTGATCTTTTGTTCTTCCAGATGAATTTTATTATTACTTTTTCTAGGTCAGTAAAATAATTTCCCCAATGAAATGTGGACCACAACATAACATTTTCATGCTCTCTATTGATGTTTGCTTGCATTGTGTTTCCTTTCTCTGATTTTCACAATGATAAGTGTGGAAATATGTATACATATATTCGATTTGTCAAGTATTTTAACATAATTAACATGTAGTGGATTTCCTGCCATCTATCTAGGGGAGGGGTGAGAAGTAGGGGGGAAAAATTTGTAACAGAAAGCTTTGTAAGGGTTAATGTTGAAGAATTACCCATACATATGTTTTGTAAATAAAAAGTTTTAATAATAAAAAGTAATAATAATAATAATTTCTCCAAGAGATTTTTTTAAAAAAGGAAAAGCACTTAAATGTAGAAAAATATTTATAGTAGCTCTTTTTTGGGGAGTAAAAAATTGAAAATGGAGGGGATATCCATCAATTCTGAAATTATTAAAAATTTGTAGTATATACTTATGATGAAATACTATTGTGCTTTAAGGAATGATAAATAGTTTCTCAATAATACAGTATTCCAAGACCATTTCCAATAGATTTGGGATGGAAAATGCTATCCACGTGTGTATTAAAACATATTATTTTCACTTTTTTTGCTTTGTTTTTTATTTCTCTTGGTTATTCCTTTTTGCTCTGATTTTCCTTTCACAACATGACTAATATGGAAATAAATTTTAAAAAGTATTACACATGTACAACCTATATCAGATTGCTTGCTGTCTTGGGGAGGAGGGAGGTAAGGAAAGGAGAGAGAAAAAATTGGGGAATCAAAATCTTACAAAAATAAAGGTTGAAAATTATTTTTATATATATTTGGAAAAATGAAATACCATAGAAATTAAAAATAAGGAATAAAATAAAATTTCCTTTATAGGAAAAACTAGCCTAGGTTAAAATAAAATGCTATTGAAAATTTTTTAAAAAGAAAAAAAGAAATGATGAGAAGGATGCTTTCAGAAAAACCTGGAAAGACTTACATGAACTGATGCAAAGAGAAGTAAGAAGGACCAGGAGAAGAGAGAGTATTCACATTAGTAGCAATATTTCACAATGAACAACTGTGAATGACTTAGCTATTCTCAGCAAAACAATTCCCAAGAATTTAGGATGAAAAATTCTATACAGTTTGAAATTATGCCCAAGGGCTATAAAATTGTACATGCCTTTTGATCCAACAGTATTACTACTGGATGTGTATCTCAAAGAGATCATAAAAGAGGGAAAAGGATCCACATGTGCAAAAATGTTTGTAGTAGCTCTTTTTGTGGTGTCAAAGAATTGGAAAATATGTGAATGCCCATCATAAAATACTATCATTCTCTAAGAAATGATAAATAGGCTGATTTCAGAAAAAAACCTGGAAAAGACTTACATGAACTGATACTGAGTGAAGCAAGCAGAATCAGGAAAACATTGTAGACAGCAACAACAAGATCATGTTATTACTAATTATGATAAACTTAGCTCTTTCCAGCAACTCAGTGATTTAAGGCAATTCTAATAAACTTTGAATAGAAAATTGCATTCCTCATTCAGAAAGAGACTGAATGCAGATTAAAACATATGGCTTTCGCCTTTTTTCTTTTTGTTTTAGCTTTTGTTCTGACTTTTCTTTCCCATCATGACTCATATGGAAATATGTTTAAGATGAATGTATACATATAACTATATCAGATTGTTTGCTATCATGGGGAGAGGGGAGGTAAGTGAGAGGAGAAGAAAAATTGGAACTCAAAATCTTACAAAAGTTAAAGTTAGAAACCATCTTTATATGTATTTGACAAAATAAAATATTATTAAAATAAAATTTAAAAAGAAAATGCAATCCACCTCTAGAGAAAGAACTGATGAAGACTGAATGAAAATCGAAGCAATTTTTTTAAACTTTATTTTTCTTGTTGTTGAAATGGGGGGTTGGTCTGTGTTTTCTTTCACAAGACTAATATAGAAACATTTAAAATGTTTCTATATGTATAACCTATGTCAAATTGCTTGTCTTCTCAATGAGGGAGTAGGGGAAAAAAGGGGAGAGAATTTAGAATTCAAAAAAACTTTTTAAAAAGATTGTTAAAAAATTTTCATTTTACATGTAATTGGGGAAAGTTTTTAAACAAATATAGGAATAAGGTGATTAAAAAATAAACATGACTCTTTGGCAGCAAAGAAGTGAACTGGTGATGAATTCAAGAGGGAATTAATCCAAGAGATAACTGAGGATAGTTCTAAAAAGAGAAGATCCTGGACCACCAGCTGACCAACTTATTTAGTAGAGACCTTGGAGAATGATGGGGAAGGTGGGGTTGTGGGGATATTAACATTTTGCAGTTTGAGAATAGCAAATTACCTTGAGCATATGTATTTCCCTCTTTGTACATTGTGCCCATCCTCATAGACATTATATATATATATATACATATATATATTTTTGTTTATTAGTGAAAGAATAAACTCCAGTGTTAAAGGGCAAATATTTTTGTATTTATTATTCTTGCTATGCCATCTTGATAAATAAATGCATTTGCTAAGAGATAAATGTGTGTACTAGCTGATTTAATGGACACTGTTGGAACTTATAAACTGACACTGGGGACAGGATGAGGAGTAAATATGAACCCTGATCTGAGTACCAAGAAGCAAGAAGCAGCTATGTGGTCTGGCCCCCAGAAGAAGAGCATAGTCTCAGTGCCAGGCTCTAGACTTGTATGAAGCTTGAAGAAAAATAAAAAATAAGCATCCCCAAATCAAAGGAAAGAAGATGTTCTTTCACTGAATCATCAGAGCTTTTTAACTGGTTGATAATAGATGAATTCAGTAGTGGTCTACTGAATCTCTAAAGTGTAAGCCATCAAGCTTGTTGTTCAGATGCAAAACCAGGTCAGGAACTTATAGTGCTCAAACCAGGGGACAGTGATAAGACTTTGTCCTATATCAGACCACTATGGGAATGCTGAAAGTTTCTAGGTCCCAAGACTGAGTTGGCCCTGAGATCCTGGATTAATGAAAAACTCAATATTCTCAAGAAAGCAGGGAAAGGACCAGCTCAGAGTTTCCCTCCAGAAGCATATAGAGCCTGGCTCCAACAAAATCTAAAATAAAATTTTTAAAATGCTGGAATAAAAAAAGAATCTCATTATAAATGGCTATTATGAGGTCAGAAATGTTCAAAACACAAATGCAGAAGATCAAAATGACATCTGAATTTCTATAAACAAAGCCTCAAGAAAAACATAGTTTGGATGCAATTTATCTAAAATTCCTAGAAGAGTAGAAGCAAGAGGATTTTGTTAAGTTTAAAAAAAAATTTAGTAATAATATGAAAGTATTTGAGGGGAAGGGGAATGGAAAAGAAATGAGAGTTGTGGAAGAAAGAATTAAAATGGGAATTAAAATAACTTGCTATGAAAGACACAAAATCTTGGCCAAACAACAAACTCCCTGAAAATTAGAATTAGTCAAGTAGAAACTAATGACTTGATGAGACCACAAGAAATATTTAAAATAAATCAAAAGGTTGAAAAAATAAAAGAAAATCTAAAACAGCTCATGGCAAAAAACACTGACCTAGAAAACAGATGAAAGAAAAAAAAATTTAAGAATTATTGAATTTCCTGAATAATATGATCAAAAAAAGAGCCCAGATGCAATGGTTCAAAAATCTTTAAATAAAAGAAAAGAAAACAAAAACCCAGTTGCTTGGATCATTTAGAATCAGTGGATAAAGTAGGGAAAAAAAGTTACTTTCTGACAGAAACCTCTAAATGAAAATTCCTAGATACATTAAAACTGAAATCCAGATCTTCTAGGTCAAAGAAAAAATACTAGAAAAAAAAAGGATTCAAATTCTGAGGTGCCATAGTGAAGATCACATGATTAAGCATCTATCACTCTGAAAGAGCCAAGTTTCAAATATGATATTCTTGAGGGTAAAAGATATAGGCTTATAGCCAAAAATAATACCCTTATACAGGGGGGAAATGGATTTTTAGTGAAATGGAAGATTTCCATGCCTTCTATTAGTTTACTCTAATTATGAGCCATGTAGGAATTTCGAAGTACCCAAACACAGCAGTCAAGAGAAATATAACAATGATAAGTAACTAAACAAAGATAAACTGATTATATTCTAATTTTGGGAGATAATGTATGTTCCAGAGCCCCATAATTGAGGGGAGGTGGGGAGAAAAAGAGAGACAGACAGACAGACAGAGACAGAGACAGAGAGACAAAGACAGAGACAGACACAGGGAGAGACAGAGAAGACAGAGACAGACAGAGAGACAAAGACACATAGAGAGAGACAGAGAGAGGCAAAGACACAGACAACAGAGAGACAGAGACAGAGATAGAGGCAGAGAGAGAGACACACAGACAGAGACAGAGACACAGACAGATAAAATACTTGGATAGAAGACCTTGGAATAATTCTATTATGTCTTGAAGATCTTAATAGAAATATGGAAAGGTAGAGGAAGAGGAATACACTAGGTGGGTGGGGAAAGGAGAAAGTTAAGGGAAAGTTATCTGAAATAATCCAGTATACAAGCAGATGTCTATACAAAAATTAGAGAAAGGGTTGGGGGGAGCAGCTGATAATTAAAACTCACTCTTATCTGACCTGAGCACATACACATTTGGATACAGAAATACATTTCACTCAGAGAAATAGGGAAATTAAAGAAGAAAAAATTAGAGGGTAGATGGAAGGATTACTGCAAAGCAAAACAAAATTTAATTAGGGATATATGAAAATATTTATAGTGGCTCTTTTTATGGTAGCAAAGAATTAGAAATTGAAGAGATGCCCATCCATTGGGGAATGGATGAGCAAATTATATCATATGAATAGGGTATTGTTACGGAATGTTATATGATAGGGTATTATTGTGCTATAAGAAAGGAGGAATGATGGAACAGTTATATGGTACAATGAATAGAGCACCTGCTCTGGAGTCAGGAGAACCTGAGTTCAAATCCTTCCTCAGGCAATGATTAATTGTGTTACCTTGGGCAAGTCAATTGACCTTCTCTCTCCCCCCTTCCCAAAAAGAAAAAATGAAGGGGAAAGTTTCAAAAAACCTAGAAAGATTTTTATGAGCTAATAAAGAATGAAATGAGCAGAATTAGGAGAACAATTTATACAATGATAACAATAGTATAAAGTATTAAGATCTGATTAGCATAATGATTAAACATGTTGTCAGAGGAAAAACAATGTGAGATATGCTATGCTATACCCTGAATCCCACCATCCACCTTCACATAAAAGTGAAAGATTCAGGGTAAAATATGACTTCTTTTAAAACACGGCCCATGTAGAAATTTGGTTTTTTTTATTATACATGTTTGTAATAGAATTCTTGTTCTTATTTTCCCATGAGGATGGAGGTGAGAGTAGAATGAAAAGGGGATATGACAGATTTTTTTTCCAATTGAAAAAAATAAAATTTAATGAAAAAAACCACAAATGAGAAGATGTAGTGGTTTACATGATAGATGTCTTTAAGTATCTTACAGGCTATCATGTGGAAGCTAGTTTAGATTTGCTCTGTTTGACTTGAAAGGATAGAATGAGGAGCAATGGGTGGAAGCTCTGGAAGGAGATTTCTGCCACAAAGAAGGGAAAATTTCCTAAGCAATAGAGATGTTCAAGAGTGGAAGGAAGGTGGGGCAATAAGTCCCCTTCTTTTGGATAATCACCGGCTGGGATATTATAGAGAGGATTTCTGGTCAATAATAAGTTAGACTAAATGATCTCTGAGGTCTTTTATTACTCTGTTATTTTATGATTCTACAGCAGGAGAAAATTACTGATCTCATTCTTCAAATTGGATACTTGACACATGCTCCCAATTTCAAGTCATTAGTGAAAATTATAGCTCTCTTTTTGTCTTGAAAATTAGTATCAAAAAGGTCTCATCTCTAAAATATATAGAGAATTGTCTCATATTTATAAAAATTCAAGCCATTCTCCAATCAATAAATGGTCAAAGGATATGAACAGACAATTTTCAGAGGATGAAATTAAAACTATTTATAGTCATATGAAAAGGTGCTCCAAATCACTATTGATCAGAGAAATGCAAATCAAGACAACCCTGAGATACCACTTCACACCTGTCAGATTGGCTAAAATGACAGGAAAAGTTAATGATGAATGTTGGAGGGGTTGTGGGAGGGCTGGGACACTGATGCATTGTTGGTGGAGCTGTGAACGGATACAGCCATTCTGGAGAACAATTTGGAGCTATGCTCAAAAAGTTATCAAACTGTGCATACCCTTTGACCCAGCAGCATTTCTATTGGGCTTATATCCCAAAGAAATCATAAAGAAAGGAAAAGGCCCCACATGTGCAAGAATGTTTGTGGCAGCCCTTTTTGTAGTGGCTAGAAACTGGAAATTGAATAGATGCCCTTCAATTGGAGAATGGCTGAATAAATTATGGTATGTGAATGTTATGGAATATTATTGTTCTGTAAGAAATGACCAGCAAGATGATTTCAGAGAGGCCTGGAGAGACTTACATGAACTGATGCTGAGTGAAATGAGCAGAACCAGGAGATCATTATACACGGCAACAACAGTACTATATGACGATCAATTCTGATGGACATGGCTCTCTTCAACAATGAAATGTTTCAAACCACCTCCAATTGTTCACTGAAGAAAGCCATATACACCCAGAGAGAGGGATGCGAAATGTGGACCACAACATAACATTCTCATACTCCTTGATTGATGTTTGCTTACATTGTGTTTCCTTTATCTGATATATCGTTTGTGTAGATAAGATTTTTCTTGCACACCAATGATAAGTTTGGAAATATGTATACATATATTAGATTTGCCAATATTTTAACATAATTAACATGTAGTGGATATCCTGCCATCTAGGGGAGGGGTGGGGAGTTGGGGGGAAAAATTTGTAACGGAAAGCTATGTAAGGGTTATTGTTGAAGAATTACCCACACATATGTTATGCAAATAAAATAAAAATTAAAAAAAAAAAAAGAAAAAGAAAATTAGTATCAAGGGGCAGCTAGGTGGCGAAGTGGATAGAGCACCAGCCCTAAAGTCAGGAGGACCTGAGTTCAAATCTGTTCTCAGACACTTAACATTCCCTAGCTGTGTGACCCTGGGCAAGTCACTTAACCTCAATTGCCTCAGCCAAAAAAAAAAAAAAAAAGAAAGAAAGAAAAAAGAAAATTAGTATCAAGCAGATAAATAAACAGGAGCTAGGCAGATTGAAGATTTGTTATTTTATTTTCTTCTTAATACAGTTTTGGTAAGATCTTGAGGAGGGAAGATTAAGAATAGCCCTTACTTGATCCAACCATCCTGGAGAGCACTTTGGAATTATGCCCAAAGGGCTATAAAACTATGTATACTCTTTGATCCAGCAGTGTCACTACTTGATTTGTATCCCAAAGAAATCACCAGAAGGAAAAGGATTCACATGTCCAAAATATTTGTCTGAGCTCTTTTTGCTGTGGCAAAGAATTGGAAAATTAGTAGATGCCCATCAAGTGGGAAATGGTTGAATAAGTTATGGTATATGAAAATAATTGAATGTTATTTTCTATAATAAATGATTTTAGAAAAGCCTGGATTTGTATGAACTGATGCTGACCGAAGGGAGCAGAACAACGAAAACATCGTACACAGCAACAAGAAGATTATGTGATGATCAACTAAGATAGACTTGGTTCTTCCCAGCAATTCAATGATCCAAGGCAATCCCAATATAGACTTTGGATGGAAAACACCATCTGCATCCAGAGAAAGAACTATGCAGACTGAATGTAGATCAACACATATTCTTTTTACTTTTTTTCTTTCTTCTGGTTTTTTTTCCTCGTGGTTTTTCTCTTTTGTTCTGCTTTTTCTCTCCCAACATGACTCATGTGGAAATGTGTGTTGTTTTTTTTTTTAAGAATAACCCCCATTTAGCTTAAAAGACAATTTAAAATCACAGTATCAGAGCTCAAAAGGACTTTGAGCATGTTTCCTTTGTAAAATGATAGTAGTTGGACAAAACTATTTTAAAGGATTATTCTACTCTGATAGTCTATATTTTAAGAAAATATAGTGTTTTCTACATTTTAAGGAGGTGTAATGCTTATTGATTAACTGAAATTACTAAAATTAAAGGAATTATAGTGAGTTGGTGGGTGAGCTAAGTGAGAATAGAAAGCAGATCTCCTTATATAGCCGGACAAGAACTTTTTTCATTTCTTTCTTCCTAACAAGGGAAAATTGGCATTGGGTAGATATAGAGCTTTCTTTGAGCTTCATGAGATTTCTTTGTTCAAGTTCATTACAATATATTCTTTTTAACAGTTGAAAGACTAGTTAACAATTTTGATAAACTTTTTTGTATGAGTTTCATTTTCCCTCAAATATCTAGAAGCCTCTATCTTTATTGAGTACCAGGATTTTTTAACCTGGAGTTAGTGAACTTTTCTTTTTAAAAAATAATTTGATAACTATATTTCATATAATTAATTTCCTTTGTAATCCTCTTTAGGATGTATCAGCAATAATTCACATTTATATAGTATTTTTAGATTTACAAAGTATATTCCTCACACCAGCCTATGAGGTAAGTATTGAAGAATTACAGAATTTGAGAGTTAGAAGGGACCTCACATTGGCCGTTAAATCCAAGCTGTACACTGAAGAAATCCAGATTACATAATACCCAAGAAGTGTTGCCAAGCATCTGTTTGAAAGCCTCCAAGGAGTGGGAGCCCATCACCTCTTGAAGCAGCTCATTCCACTTTTGGACAACTCAAATTGTTCCTGAGATCGAGGCTAAATTGATTTTTTGGTTCACCCTCAGGGACCAAACAGAACAAGTCTATTCCCTGTTCTATATCATGGACTTCCAAACACTTGAAGACAGCTATCATTTGCCCCTTGAATCTTCTCTTCTTCAAGATGAATATGCCCAGTTCCTTTAATTGATCCTCTATAACAATCTAGTCTATATGACAGAGATTTGGGGCTCTTCTCCATTCTGCTTACTGTTGTCTGGGAATTATTCAGCTTATTAGTGTATAGAAAGTGTGATGTCCAGAACTTAATACAATATCCTACCTACATCAGTAGTGTCAAAATCAGATAGGTATGGAAGCCATTGACTATATATAAATATCCCTGTGGGCCATATAGGGACTTAGTTTTAAAATGTACTATTATCTATTTTTTGTTGTATTTTTACTTATTTTGTTAAATAGTTCCCAATTACATTTTAATCTGGTTCAGGGTACACATGAATGTTGTGTTGGTTTATCCTTCTGCTCTAGATGAGACCTGTCAGAGACAGACAATAATGGAATCATCTTCTTATTCCTCGAAGCTATGGCCCTCCTTGATGTAGCCTAAGACCACAATGCCATTTTTGACAGCCACATAACACTGCTGTCTGTCTCCGCCTCCCCCATTTTATATTTGTGAAGGTTATATTTGCACCCAAGTACAAGAATTTATATTTATCCCTACTGAATTTCATCTTAGATTTTGCCAAAATTTTAGCCAAGATTCTTTTGTTTCCTGATTGTCATCCAATGTGTTAGCTCTCCCTCTCAGCTGTGTATTACCTACAGTTTTAATGAGTATAGCATCTATGCCTTTTATCCAAAACATCATTAAAATATAAACTATCATAAGGCCTAGTGCAGATTTCCTGGGGCACTCCCCTAGAGACATTGCTACATTGAACAATTAACAACTACTCTTTGAGTCTAGCCATCCAATCAGGTATGAATCTATCTGTTTCACCTGAGCAAGGATCATTATCCCCATTTTACAGATAAGGAAACAGAAACTCAAAAAGGCTAAATAATTTATGATATATGTTCACAAAGCTTCAAGCCTCAGTCTCCTAACTGAATTTGGTTCCATTCCTGTCATCAATCCTTCTGCTCCAAAGCTAAGCAGAAAACTTCTCATCACCACAGAGCACCAGCCTTTCAGTCACACATGACTAAAAGAAATCTCCCCAAAGTTCCACATTTTGGATTAAAATGTAGAAGGGAATATTGCTCATACTAGAAGGATTGAGCCCTCAATAGCAAGCTTTCATTACACTTATAGTGGGGTTTTTTTTAATGTGGAAGGGAAAATTTTGGAGGAGAGAGGAAAGAAAAATAGCAATAGTGATATGAAAAAGGAGAAAAAAGTCATTTAAACATTTTAAATGTACAGGAAAAGCAGAAGGAAGCTCAGAAGAAAACAGAAACAAGATACCTATGAAAGGAATTTGTTAAATTTATTGTATATATATTTTAAAAGTAACATGTATGAAATGGAGATTCATGGTTCATATACAATTTTCTTTATTATTATTTTTATTTAATAATATTTTGTTTTTCCAATTATATGTACAATTTACAACATTAATTTTAAAAAAGATTTTGAGTTCCAAATTTTTCTCCCTCCTATCCTCCTATTGCTCCTCCCCAAAAAGGCAAGCATTCTGATATAGGTTTTTATTCTACTTTGAAGATGGAAATACTCATGGGTTTAGGTTTCAGGTTTAGGGTTTTTTAATGTTTCTTAAATTCAGAATAAGAAATTATTTTTTAAACAAAAAGGAAAACTATATCCCACACATTTGTCTATTTTTCCTGTCTTTTTTAGTCCACTAATTTTTGCACTCCCTTCTAAATATTCTAACCTCTTCATCCCTTTCTGACCTTCAACACTATCCCTTTGATAGCTCTCTGACCTCAGACCAAACAAAATTCACCCACCCAAAGTTTTCGCCTTCCAAAACCGCTTCATAGTCAGGGCCTTCCAAAACCGCTTCATAGTCAGGCAAGTATTTTATTTTCTAAGAGCTAAATTTTAGTGTGAACTCAGAGTACTTAGAAAATAAAACACAGAATGTTAGTTTGGTGCTGAATACACAGTAAGCTCTCAACAAACACTTTTTGATTGGTTGATTAACAAGTTCTCCTAAGGCTGTCTTGTGTTGAGATGGTGATGTAAACAACTATGTATGTCTATAGATACACATAAGCTATATTTTTTTAATTCATTCAATTCAAACACCTACTTTGTGCCAAGTACTGTGCTATGCATTGGAGATATAAAGTCTGAAATAAAACAGCCTTTGTTCTCAAGGAGTTTACACTCCCTTGGAGAAAACAATATATTCACAGATAAAACTAAAACAAAACATATACCGAGTAATTTTGGGAAGAATGCTGACAATTGAGGATAATCAGAAATCAGAAGAAGCCTTATATAAGGGGCACAGCTTTTAGGTTTCTTTCATAATAACTCAAGGAAATTTGAGTTCAAATATGGCCTCAGACATTTAACTAATTGTGGTGGAGCAAGTCACTTAAATTCTGTTAGTCTCAGTTTTCTCTTCTGTAAAATGGAGATAATAGAATAACAATAGCACCTACATCTCAGGGTTGTTTAAGGATCAAATGAGATAATAATTGTAAAGCCTTTAACAGAGTCCCGGGCACATAGTAAGCACTATATAAATGTAACTACTATTATTACTGGGGCAGCTAAGTGGCACAGTGGATAGAGTGCTGAGCCCAGAGTCAGGAAAACCTGGGTTCAAATTTGACCCCAGGCACTTATTAGCTGTATCACTCTGGATAAGCCATTTAACACTATTTGCCTCTGTTTTCTCATCTGTAAAATAAATTGGAGAAGGAAATGGCAAACTACTTTGTTATTTCTGTCAAGAAAACCCCAACTGAGGTCAAAAAGAGTTGAATACAAATGAACAACAACAACAAAAAAAAAACCCATTATTATTGTTACCTTAATTAGCCTGATCCACATTTTATAAAGATGTCTTGGATATCCCATCTCTATACCTTTGCCCAAATGTGCTCTCCATCTGAAAGGTCCTTCCAACAATATCCACCCACTGAAATTTTATCTGTCTTTTAAGGTCTAACCAATCAAATTTATCAATAAGCATTTATCAAGCATTTACTGTGTTTCAGGCACTGTGCTAAACACTAGAAATACAAAGAAGGTCCAATTACAATGTCACCTCCTTCACCCCAGTCAGAGGCTGCATTATCATTACATTTTGTCTGTATGAAGGTTTGGTCAGAGCCTCTTAAGCTTTTCCTGCCCATATCTATAGGAATAATCATGAAAGTGACCAGACAGGTAGAAGAGACAATCCCTTTGCTCCTAGAGTTCAGCTTTCTCTCTATGCTTTTTCCTATCCAAGAGCTAAAAGTGCTTTCAAATTGAGAGAAGGGACCCTGGAACCTCAGAAATTGCATTCAGAGAATAACCACTAAAAGGAAAGTGACTAAATACTGTTTAGCTCTCAGAGATTAAAACTAGAAGGCCTTGAAAACCCTTGAGTTTCCATTGAGACCACTGAGACCCAAACCCAGAGAGCAGGAAATTCTGTCCAGAGAAAATATTAAACCTGAGGGCATAAGCTGGCATTTCTGGGAAAGGGCATTTCTGCTGTGTCCTAATTAACTTACAGTCTTGGGCAAAGAATCTTTTACTAGACCAGAAATCCCTTTTATCTAGACTCCGAAGAGAAGCCAGCCATCTGCATAAAGGAAAAAATCTAAAAAGGAACTTTTCTTTCTGCAAGTGAAGTGAAAGAAGCTGCTTTTCTAAAAGAACTATTGTTCTGGAGCAGGTGGTGCAGTGGATAGAGCACCAGCCCTGAAGTCAGGAGGACCTGAGTTCAAATTTGACCTCAGACACTTAACACTTCCTAGTTATGTGACCCTGGGTAAGTCACTTAACTCCAATTGCCTCAGAAATAAATAGATAGATATCTATATAGATAGAAATAAAAAATTGTAACTAAAACCAGAAGGTAGAAGTATTACAGCCACATTCAGTGAAGCTGAAATCTGTGTATGTTTTCTTTTTTATACTGACCCCTGTTCAATCTTGAGGATACTACCCTCCAAATCATATGACAAAAATATTTTAGGGTTGCTCTGGGAATGTCAGAACCTCATAACTAAGTCAACCCCTCAACATTCTGGTGAGTCCAGTTTTTCATCTCAAGAACCTATATAGGCTTCCAATTTATGTTGTATCCCAAGGGCTCCCCTGAAAGGGAACAAATTTGAGGTTGCCAAAAAAAAGGAAACTCCCTTTCCCATAAAACCTTGGTAGTCCAAATAATTCATGGTATGAACAGAGAGCAAAGTTTAGGTCTTGCCTTCTCTGATTCATAGTTTAATCCTTATTGATCCTCCCATTCAAGATGCTATGTGCCAGATCATCAGTCTAAGAAAGTCTTGATGTTTCTTGGAGAGTAAACATGGTCCAATGACAAGAACAGAGAACCTGAGCTCAAATCTTGCTGCTATCACTTTGTACCTTTGTGTGATTTGGGGTCCATTATTTTACTTCTCTTAACTTCACTTTCCTAATCTCCAAAATGAGGCTGGACAATATGGCCTCTAAGATCCTTTGTAGATCTAAATCCATGATTCAGTAATCATCTAGAAGGCGAAGGTTAAAGAAATCCCATATTTTGGCCATATGATTTCCCTCTCCTGAGATTGAGCTCCTATGTAATTGTAACATGTCTCCATCATTTAATAGCTACTTCCAGCCATTCAGTATTCGAGTAATTAGGTTCAAGGAATTCTGAATCTAAGATTCTGAATCATTCTCTATCACTGACTCTATTTTATGCCATTTCTTAGATTTAGAAGCTTTGCCATTGTCCTTTCACAGCTGCCATTTTTAGGGGTGAAGATGGGAGTGGTGAGTTCCAATTCACAGGCTTTGTTTCCCAGAGATAAAAGTCTGATTATAGGCCTCTGAGACTCTCAATTTTTTCTGGCTCTCCCACATCAATTTCAGAAGGTCTGTTAGTTCTCTTTTAAAAAAATGTTTTCATTGATGTTTTCTATTCTTACATCACCATTATGTTTCATGTATCCTTCTCTTTTCCCATTCCCCAAAATTACCCCATATAACAAATACTGGAGAGTTCTAGAGAGGAAAAAAGCCAGCATAATAGATCGATACACTGAGAAAATCTGAAAACATGTGCAATGAGTAGCTCCTATGGACTTCCCACCTCTACCAAGGGACAGGTTGAGGATGTCTTCTCATATTTCTTCATTTGTGTATCATTTGATCTTTTTAATTTTTATTATATATAATCTCAATTTTTTGGTATATTGCTGTTCTTTCTGTTTACATTGTTGTAGTTACTCTATATATTGTTTTCTTGGCTCTCTTTACTTTGCATCAATCATAAAGATGTTTCCATGCTTTTTTTGTACTCATCACATATATAATTTGTTACAGCCCAATAATATTCTATTACTCTCATATAAGAATATAGCAAATCATTCATTATCTTTGCCAAGAATATCCCAAATGGGATCATGAAGATTTGGATACAACTGAAACAAATGAACAACAACAAAAACTACAATTTGTTTAGCCATCCTTCAATCAATGAGCATTTTCTTTATTTTAATTCTTAGATATAACAAAAAATTCTTAGCTATTCTGCTAATGAGAGAACATTGTACACGGGAACAGCAAGATTATGTGATGATCAACTATGATAGACTTAGCTCTTCCCAGCAATGCAGAGATCCAAAACAATTTCAATAGATTTGGGATGGAAAATGCCATCTGCATCCAGAAAGAGAATTATGGAGATTGAATGTGGATCAAAGATTAACATTTTCACCCCTTTTTGTTTGCTTTTTCTGTCTCGTGGTTTTTTTCCCTTTTGTTCTGATTTTTTCTGCACAGCTTGACAAATATGGAAATATGTTTAAAAGTACTGCACATGTATAACTGATATCAGATTGCTTGTTGTCTTGGGGAGAGAAGAGGTAAGAGAAGCAGGAAGAAAAAAAAATTGGAACACAAAATCTTACAAAAATAAATGTTGGAAACTATCTTTCCATGTATTTGGAAAAATAAAATTCTACTGAAAAAAAAGTGCTGCTATAAATCTTTTGGAGTATTTTGGAACTTTTTTCTTATCAATAGTTTCTTTGGTGTATGTGCTGGGTAATAGAGTTTCCAGTTCAAAGAATATGGACGTTTTGCTCACTTTATTTGCATATTTCCAAATTGCTTTCCCAAAAGATTGTAGTTTCACAGCTCTGCCAGCAATATGTTAGTGCATTTATTTTCCCACATCCCCTCCAACTTTGTTACCATTTTTGGTGAAATCTCAATTATTTTGATTTTTGCATTTCTCTTATTGGTGATGTGAAGTGATTTCTTTTTCAAATGATTGTGAATTCCTTGCAGTTCTTTTGAAAACTGTTCACTTCCTATGACCATTTATTTATCTATAGGCTATTGTCATATATGACACATGGCTGTTAATCACACACACACATATTGAAAATCCTTATCAATGAAATTCAGTATGAAGATCTTTTTTCCCATTTGAATGCTTCCTGTCTTATCCTAAATACATTAATGTTGTTTGTGCTAAAACTTTTAGTTTTTGAATAATCAAAGTTAACTATTTTTGTGACTGCCCTTATTTATTCTTTAGTTAAGAATAAATTTCTTAGCCACAGCTATAAGAAGTACATGATTTGTTGCTATTCTACATTTTCTATAGTATAATCTTTAATATTAAAACTGCAGATCCATTTAGAATATGTTTTTGAGTGTGGTGCAAAATGTTATTTTAAAGCTAATTTCTGCATACTACTTTCCAGTTTTCCAAACAGTTTCTTAATCAAACAGATTTTTTCACCCAGGTAACTTATTTTTCTACTCTATCAGACACTGAATTATTGAGCTCTATACTAGTTCTATTCTCCAGAGTGTAATTTGCCACAATAACCTGACCCATTATATCACTTATCTTTTGAAGAGGCACAAATGAGGGGACAAATACTATCTCCAAGAATAGTCTTCCATCTTTTGGATGATGTACATCAACAATATCCTATGGACAGCTAGGTGGCACCATAGTGAAGAATGCTAGCCCTGGAATAAAAAAGGCTCCAGCTTCCTGAGTTCAAATCTGCCTTCAGACACTTAGTAGCTTTGGGACACTGGCTATCCTGTTTGTCTCAGTTTCCTCGTCTATACAGTGAGCTGGAGAAATAAATGACAAATCAATCCAATATCTTTGCCTAAAAATTCCAAAGGGATTATGAGGAGTCAGTCATAATTGAAACAACTGAACAACAACAAGAACAAAAACATATCAACAACCTCCATCCCCTCAGGATTAGTGTCCGAAACAATGATCCCATTTCAAATCTCTATAATTTCATGTGAGGAAATACAGGAAACTGATTGGGGAAACATGATTCAAAGGACATTTGGATGAACATCAGAAAAGTCAGAAACAAAAATGATATTGACATCAGAGTATACTACAAACCACCCAGACAGAAAAAAGCAATAGATAAGGAAATTTGCAAAACAGATCACAAATTTGTCACTGAGGTGTAATGTAGCAATGAGAGAGGATTAAATACTCTGGACATCTGCTAGAGCTCTTTTCTGAAATGGAGTGGTTAACAATTTCTTGCATCTTTATAACTTCATCCTTAAAAAAGGAAGAGGAACTAACAAAAGGAAGACATATTCTCTGTTTGATTCTCACCAAATGGAAGGAACTGGTTATTGGAATGAAATAAAGTGACTACTTAATCTTAAAGGTATGGAGAGGTTGAAGAAAGCTGGAAATAATATGGCATGCAACCTTAGATTTGGAGAGAGTAGTCTTCAAAGTATTCTGAAGAATGATTGGTAGGATATCCCATATTAAAATTCCACTGGTTCAGTCAACTTAGGAGGGATTGGAAGAATGAAATCCTGAAGACATAAAGAGAAATGATTCTAGTGAAAGGGAGGAAAGGGGAAAGTTGACTCAAGAGACATATACAAATGCATGAAGAAATAAGTATCAAATCTAAATTTTTAAAAAATGATGTTTCAGGAGATAGAAGTAAAGTCAGGCAATAGAAAACATTTTAAAAAGCATATCCCAGTTCTTTAAAAATATTGTCAAGTGTTCTGAACCTCAGAAGAAGCTAGTGAAAAAAGTTGTAATAGGAAAGTTATAATATGGGATATAATAACAATACAATAGGGAAGAAATAATATGACATGCAAATTTAGACAACCAACAACAAAAAGAGAGGACGGTTTTGTTGTTGTTTTAGCCATAGGGGAGAAAAGAAGAAAATCAAATAAAAAATAGGATAACTCCTTTGGGTGGATGGGACAATGATAACTGATGACAGATTAATGTTAGAGCTGCTCAAATTTTATATTGTTTCTGTTTTCTCTGACAAGGATAATGATCTCAGGCCTAGAAAGGGCAGGAGGGAAGACTAATATAGGAGTTGAAAGACAAAGTAACTAAGATTTGAGAATAGTCATCCTGGGATTGGTAGTTTAGAAAGATAGGCATTTCCTTCTCAGCCCTGAGGGTGATTTGGGACTAATATGATCTTTTAGCTGGAAGACAATACTGAAATACACCCTGGAGTTCTTTAAGGAATACATCTAATCTATGAGATACAGACTGATGGGAATGAAAGAGCTAAACAGCAGCAATGGAGGAAAGTTTACTCCATCCTATCCAGGATTTAATGAGCTGGAAATAATTGGTGGCACTGGGACAACAAGCTAAGGAAGAATGAGACAATATCAAAAAAAAAGTAGCAGAGGAGAGGACTGGAGGGATCTGGGGGCAATTGTATTTTCCCTAGATTAAAAAAAAGTGAGCCATTGTTGCAATGGGCAGCTAGACCTGGAGTTAGGAAGTCCTAAGTTCAAATCCTTCCCCAGATGCTTAACTGGCTGTGTGACCCAGGCCAAGTCACTTCACCCCGTTTGCTTCAATTCCTCATCTATGAAATGAGCTGGAGAAGAAATGACAGACCACTCTGGCATCTTTGCCATGAAAACCCCAAATAGGGTCATGAAGAGTCGGACACTATTGAAAAACAACAATTATTATAAGAGAGTATCAATGACTAAATCTCCAAAAATAAAGGGGGTAGAGAAGGGTAGACAAGTACTGGCCATATAACTGTGTCCTACAAAATGATGTTAATCTACTTGTGTTAATAAGAATCAATCAAGAGACATTTATTAAGTGCCTACTATGTACCAGGCCCTGCGCCAAGAACTGAATATACAAAAAAAGAGTCAAAAAGTCCCTGAATTCAAGGACCCCCAATGGAGGGATGCAAACCAAATATATACTATGCAAGATATATTGTCTATAATTACCAAGGTTAAAGTCTTCTCAATTTTCCCATTTCTAATCTAAGGCTGCTCAGTCATGATAATTTCTTATGTTCTAGCTTCTGACCTTATCAGTATACTGAAACTGCTCTTTCCAAAGCTTTTAATGATGTCATTTTGCCAAATTCAGTAGTCTTTTTTCAGTCCTCATTCTCCTTGATATCTCTTCAAGTCAAACTATTGATTATTCTTTTCTCCTAGATACTCTTTTTCTCTCTAGGTTTCTGGGACGCCATCCTACTATCTGACAATTTCTTCTTTGTCTCTTTTGCTGGATCTTTCTCCTGCTCAGGCCCTCTAACTATAGGTATACTTCAAGGTTCTTTCCTGGGCCTTCTTCTCTTTTTCCTCAATATTTTCTCACTTGGTGATCTCATCAACTCTCATGGATTTAATTAGCATCTCTATGCTGATCATCCTCAAATCTATCTTTCCTGCCCTATTCTCTCAACTGACCTCCAATCTCACATCTTCAATTCCCTTTCAGACATCTCAAACTAGATATTCAGTAGACATCTTAAATTCTATATGTCCAAAACAAAACTCATTATCTTTCTCCCCAAACCCATCATCTCTCCTGCCTTCCTTATTGCTAGAGAGGGCAACAGCATCCTCCCAGTCCCTTGGGCTTACATCCTGGATTCCTCACCATCTCTCACCAAACTTTTGCCAAGGTCTATCAATTTTTGGAGCATCTTCCAAATATGCCCTCCTTCCTGCTCTGAAACTGCCACCATCCTGGAGCCATTTTTAATCCCCTCATTCTTGGCTAAATCAGCTCTCCCTCACTCAGATCCAATTCACTTGCAAGTCATGACATGGCTTGAGTGATGTCATGGTGCTCTTTGAGAACAAAGGACAAACAACAAACATTCTGAACTAAGGCTGTATTTGCTGGTGCATGTATCTGCCTTGAGTTTCTCATCACTCCAATTCATCTTCCATTCAGTCTCAAAATAGGGGTCTAGTTATGGCACCCTCCTGACTCAGAGAACTCCAGTGAGCCAACTGCTTCCAGGAGCCAGTACAAAATGTTCTGTTGGGCATTCAAAATTCTTCATAAACTATCCTCCTCTCACCTCTTCAGTCTTCTTGTACCTTACCCCTCAACACATATTCTTTGATCTAATAACACCGGCTTTATGGATATTCCTAGAATAGAACACTCCATTTCTTAGCTCCAGACATTCTGTCCCTCATGCCTGAAATGGTCTCTTTTTTCTATTTTCTTTCTACTTTCTACTTACTTTCACTACTAACCTTTCTAGCTTCCTTTACATCCCAATTAAAACCCTACCTTCTACAGGAAGACTTCCATAGCCCTTCCTAATGCCAGTGCCTTCCCTCTGTTATTTCCCATTTATTCTGTGTATAGGGCACAATTGTATAGTTTTGCAATAGTATTTGTCTTCAAAGAGTGACTTAATCCTCAGCGATCTTTCAGGATTTAAATATGGGCATTTATAAAAATTCCTGGGAGTCTTGCCTAGTCCAAGCATGTTTTTGTATCTCTTTTGAAATGCCAACCTTTGAGGAGGCAGCCAGAAGAACGAACCATGTGTACCTGATTTTACTTCTTTCAGATAGCTAGTGGGGTATATGGGGTGCTCCAAGAAAACTAGCTCCTCTGAGATGAGGGTTATTTTCAGGGTTATTCACCTACCTTTGATGGCCACTTGCCGACCAGTTTTCATCAGTGGCTCTGGGAAACTGTGGCATAGGAAATAACTATGTCCTGGTAAATCAGCAGACAGGCTAAATCAGATAGCAGGTAACCTGTCAGTGAGTTAGGAGGTGTCTACCCCAAACATGTGAAGACCTCCCCCAGTGGAATGGGTGGTTGAGAACAATTTGTTCCAACTGTGATGAAAACAAATGCTAGGGAATGGTTAGAGCTTGGTGATTCATTAAAGAATCTAAAACCAAAGACTGCATTCTGGGCCATCATGTCATTTGACTTTTGTCTTGTGACTTCAGTGACTCTGGAAAAAAATGAGAAGCTGATGAGTTTGTGCAACTGCCTCATTTAAATTCAATTCACTCAGGAATCAAGATGTTACCTGTATGTCATTGGTCCTCTTCAAAAATGAAGGACAAATAGCAACAACAGTGCACAGTAGTTTTACTAGGTAGTTCCTTTGCTGACTTGAGGACTAATATATACTAGAAAATCTTTCTGAGGAACACTAGGCTGCAGTTCTCATCCTTATACACTTTCAATCATTAGAAGGGCCTAAAGGTACCAGATATAGTAAAGTAAAAAAAAAAAGATAATTAGAGAGCAGTCTTCTGTCATTGATGAGTTCATCACTAGTTCAAGACTTCTTAAACTTTTTCCACTTGTAACCCCTTTCCATCCAAGAGATCTTTACTTGACTCCAGATATATAGTATACAAAATTGGTATACAAATCAAACATTTACTGATAACAAATCATCATTTTGCAACCCCACATTCAATTTTTGTGACTCCATGACCCACAGTTTAAGAAACTTTAGTCTAGTTGAACTCCATCTTCAGGTACTGAAAAAAAATGGTAGATGCCATGGTTGTTCAGTCATTCAGTAGTGTCTGCTTTTTCCATCACTCTATGTACCAGAGCACACCAATATGTCCATGAAATTTTCTTGGCAAAGATACTGGCTTAAGGCAAAAAGAGGTTAAGGGATTCTCCCAGCTAGTGAGTATCTGAAGCTGGATTTGAACTCAGGTCTTCCTGACTTCAGATCCAGTGCCCTATCCACTGATCAACCTAGATGTGATTATTGAGACACTATCATTGATCTTTGAAAAAGCATGGAGAATGGGAGTGGTGCCACAAGACTGGAAAAGAGCAAATGTCCTATTTTTTTTTAAAAAGGAAAAAATGAAATGTATAAACTATAGGACACTATGTATAAATTGGTTTAAGTCAATTCCTGGATAATATCAAAGGTAGTCTTTTTAAAAAGTAATCTTCTTATATTTTATGTATTTATATATTTTATTTATTTTAATGTACTTATATTATTTATTTTATTTAAAATAAAGGGCCTCTCTGGAGCAGGATAAAAAGAGTACTAGTTCTGAAACCAGAATACCTGAGTTCATATTTTATCTTTGATAACTATATGATATAGTCTTAAAGAGACAGCTACTGACTATCTGAAAAAGGAAGCAGTCATTAAAATTCACCAAGAATAGGTTGTGGCAGACAACATTTCCTTTGTTGACAGGGTTTCTAAACTGGTAGATCAGGAGGATTCCATAAGGTTTCTATGCCTCTATTTTAGTGTAATGAGAGCATTCACAAAGCTTCCCTGGCTAGCTGCATGTATTAGCTCAACATATGAGTGCTGATTCCAGCTGGCCATGTGTGGTTCTGTGCTGAAGGGCATTTGGGCACAATGAAGCAATCCTTTTATTGGCCATTGAACAGAAAAAGTCAATGACTTGGACCTTTAAAAGGGAATGGCTTACTTTCAGCTGTCTCTTTTTCTCTTCTGCCTGGTACAGAGGTGTGCTGGTAAATGTTTGACAATGAACTCTCTGAAAACATGTTATATTTTAAAGTTAAATCTGCATTATTAATATTTTCTCTGCCACTTTCTTTAGTCTAGACAATCAAGAAAATAATACATCAAGCCCTGATTTTTATGGCTTGCAAACTTTGGAGCTATAAATGCTCATCCTGAAAAGTTAACAGTTGACTCTTGTGAGCTCTAGCACACCCTTGTTAAGCCTTTCATTGAAGGGGTAGTGGTGAGAGTTACATGTCTTTTCCATGGTAACCATGTCCACATGACAACTAGAGCAAGGGGTCTCAGGCAGACAAATTTGAGTTTGGGCATCTGGAGTTTCTTTCGTTTTATGTTATTTGCCTGATTATAGATGACCAAACAGTGATCTAATAGAAAGGTCCAACATATTTCTAATTGTTAGATTAGCAAAACATGTGACAGTATTTCTCATAATATTCTTCTGGAAAAGACAGAAATGTTAATTATGCAATAGTAGAATTAAATGGATTCAGAAATGGCTGGACCCAAAGTATAGTCATCAATATTTCAGTGTCATCTTTAAAAAAAAGTGACAGAGATCTATATGTCAGGCAAGGAAAGATTTTTTTCCTTCTCCATTACTCAGCTCAGTCGATGAATTCACAGGATATACTCCCAGATGATAATGAGGTGTCAACATGTAAATGTGGTCATGTTCTATTTAGCAGTTTTGTAGATTATTTTGATGAAGACATATGTCATTCTGATCAATTCTGAGACCACACTACATTGGAAAGGAGAGCTAATATGTGGGAAGGCAGTCTCAGTGCTCACAAAAATTCTGATGGCTAGAGTATTAAATCAAGATAAAACAGTGGTAATCATCAAGTCTAATTTGAGCATCCTACTGGGCAAATCACCTAATCTTCCAGTGTCCCAGGCAATTCTATAAAATTAGACATTGCTGAGCATTGCATGAATGGAGGGAGCTTCTTCTTGGGAGTCCCCTCATCAATGAAATCTTAAGACTGGCCAAAAACTACCCACACACACACACACACACCATGAACCCCTGCTCCCCCCAAAAAAGATAAAATCTTACATATGGATACCAAAAAAGTTACAAGTACAAGATAAAGGAGGCCCATCTAAGTCCTGAAAAATATCGGGTTAAGGGGCTTAGGTAGATAAATGTTAACTCATAGTGAGATGGCAATCCAAAAAGATAAGTTAGTTTTGGGTGGTTAAAAAAGAATAGCTTCCAGGTGTAAAGAGGTGATTGCTCTGCTACTGTGCCCTAGTTGGGTCACGTCTGGCATAGTTGATTCCTGGAAACACATTTGAAAAGAAAATTGACGCCATACCAATCAAACTCCCAAGAAATTATTTTATAGATCTAGAAAAAATAGTAGCAAAGTTCATTTGGAAGAACAAAAGGTCAAGGATTTCAAGGGGATTAATGAAAAAAAAAGGCAGATGAAGGTGGCCTTGCTGTACCAGATCTAAAACTATATTATAAAGCAGCGGTCATCAAAACCATTTGATACTGGCTAAGAAACAGAGCAGTTGATCAGTGGCATAGGATAGGTTATCAGGACAATCTAGGCAATAACTTTAACAATTTAGTGTTTGATAAACCCAAAGACCCCGCTTTTTGGATAAGTACTCACTATTCGGCAAAAACTGCTGGGAAAATTGGAAACTAGTGTGGAAGAAATTAGGGCTTGACCCACACCTAACACCACATACCAAGATAAGATCTAAATGGGTTCATGATTTGGATATAAAGAATGATATTGTAAGCAAATTAGAGGAACATAGGATAGTTTATCTCTCAGACCTGTGGAGATGGAATAAATTTATGTCCAAAGAAGATCTGGAACTCCTAATTGAACACCAGATAGATAATTTTGATTATATTAAGTTAAAAAGTTTCTGTACAAATAAAACTAACGCAGACGAGATTAGAAGGGAAGCATCAAATTGGGAAATCATCTTTACATTTAATGG
The DNA here is from genome assembly GCA_023553655.1 of Myrmecobius fasciatus. Taxonomy (NCBI): domain Eukaryota; kingdom Metazoa; phylum Chordata; class Mammalia; order Dasyuromorphia; family Myrmecobiidae; genus Myrmecobius; species Myrmecobius fasciatus. The sequence goes on from JAJPUD010002582.1 coordinate 54,013, forward strand.
TTCTGATAAAGGCCTCATTTCTAAAATATATAGAGAATTGTCTCATATTTATAAGAATTCAAGCCACTCTTCAATAGATAAATGGTCAAAGGATATGAACAATTTTCAGAGGATGAAAATTAAAACCATCTCTAGTCATATGAAAAGTTGCTCCAAATCACTATTGATCAGAGAAATGCAAATTAAGACAACTCTGAGGTACCACTACACACCTGCCAGATTGGCTAAAATGACAGGAAAAGATAAAGATGAATGTTGGAGGGGATGTGGGAAAACTGGGACACTAATACATTGTTGGTGGAACTGTGAACGGATCCAACCATTCTGGAGAGCAATTTGGAGCTATGCTCAAAAAGTTATCAAACTGTGCATACCCTTTGACTCAGCAGTGTTTCTATTGGGCCTATATCCCAAAGAGATCTTAGAGGAGGGAAAGGGACCCACATGTGCAAGAATGTTTGTGGCAGCCCTTTTTTTAGTGGCTAGAAACTGGAAACTGAATGGATGCCCATCAATTGGAGAATGGCTGAATAAATTATGGTATATGAATGTTATGGAATATTATTGCTCTGTAAGAAACAACCAGCAGGACGATTTCAGAGAGGCCTGCAGAGACTTGCATGAACCGATGCTGAGTGAAACGAGCAGAACCAGGAGATCATTATACACAGCAACAACAATAGTACATGATGATCAATTCTGATGGACATGGTTCTCTGAACAAAGAATTGTCTCAAACCAGTTCCAATTGTTCACTGAAGAAAACCATATACACCCAGAGAGAGAGATGTGAAATATGGACCACAACAACATTTTCATGCTCTCTACTGATGTTTGCTTGCATTGTGTTTCCTTTCTCTGATTTTCTTTTTTTTTTTCTTGTAGATAGGATTTTTCTTGAACAACTTGTCAAGTATTTCAACATTATTAACATGTAGTGGACTTCCTGCCATCTAGGGGAGGGAGGGAACTGGGGGTAAAATTTGTAATGGAAAGCTTTGTAAAGATCAATGCTGGGGAACTACCCATATATATGTTATACAAATAAAAAGCTTTAATAAAAAAAAAAAAGAAAATTGACAATCTGGAGGGAGCCTAAAGGAGAGCAGTATGATGAAAGGGCTTGAGTTCATATATAAATGTCAGTTGGAGAAACTTGGAGATATTTGGTCTGGAAAGAAAGTGATTCACTACTTTACAACAATCCTTAAGTATTTGAAAGGCTATCATGGATCAGAGTTTAGAGCCAGTCTATTTGATTTCAGAGAACAGAACCAGGAACAATGGGGTAAAAATTTCAAAGAGGGAAATTTAGGTTTGATATTAAGAAAAACTTGCCAACAATTAGGACTATCCAACAGTGGAATAGGTTGTGTCAAGAAGAAACGGTTTCACCCTCACTAGAAGCATTCAAGCAAAACATGAGTAATCACTTGGTGGGTAAATTGTAAAATGAATTATTTTTTCAATTATGGTTTGGAATCTTGTTACTCAACTGGAAAAACCTATATTTTATTTCTGATATATGACAATATAACTTTTGTTCACTATAGGGTGGTTTTTGTTATTTCATGGTTGTCCCCAGAACACAAACTGTAAACACAGGTCAAGGATCACTTAAAAGTAGACCATGCTTTATTGTGGCAGCATGGTATAAAGGACACTATGAAGCTAAGTTTTTAAAACTGTGAGTCATGTCTCATATGGGGTCATGTAACTGAATATGAAGGTTGTAAAATTATTATATATATATATACATAAAACCAGTAAATGCTTGATTTGTGTAACTATTTTTTATACCTATACACTCAGGGTCATGTAAAAATTTCTTGGATAAAAAGAGGTTGCAAGTGGAAAAAATTTAAGAAATTTTATTATAAAGGACTCTAAACTGGGAATTAAGATACAGATAAGTTACTGAGCCTACCTTTGCCACTAATCTGCTGTGAGATTTTCCATCTAGGACTCAGTTTCCTCATTTATAAAATTATAGTGTTGGAATACATGACCTCTAAGAGCCTTTTGAAATAAATTCATGAACATTATAGCAATCATTCCTAAAACAAACAAACAAACAAAAAACCCTAAGGATTTCCATTATGAGATGACTTCCTGATCTCCCTCATTTTCATCCACTTAAACTCTAATTCCATTTTCACTTCTACTACCCAAAATTAATCCTCCTACATGATCTAGAATTCTAAATTTTCTCTCTCCAATCATGATCTCTTATTTTTCAATCTCTTCTTTTGTATAGTCTTTAAAGTCATTCTTCATTCTCATTGGGACCTCTCTTCTCTCTACCTATTGTCTTTCTCTTCACCCAGTCCATCAAAGTTGCTCTGGTCTCTCTTTCTTTAATAGCCTTTACTCTGAGGTTAACAAATTCAATAATATACTATAAGATACATTTGTATTGCCTTTCTATATCATCAGTCGTTCCTTGACAAACCTAGGTTACTAAAACCATTTTGCTTCTTTTTTTCTCCTCATGTGCTGCATAATATTTCAGGAGAAAATTAGACAACTATACCAACTGGATTCACTAAAAATTCATTACCTAAATCCAAATAGATTCTTACTGAGAGATGGCAATCCTTATATTTATCTCTCTGATTTTCAATTATATTTGTCCCAGAAGCATTGTGGGATAGTACATAGGGGACTGGATAATATCAGGAAAACCTAGGTTCAAATTCCACCTTAGAAAAAAATTTTAGTCCAACTTTTTATTTAAGTAATTCTTTTATTATAATTAAATTGATTTAGTTAATTATTTTCTTATAATTAAAAAAGCATTTATTTTTTACCTCTTTCCACTCCCTCCCCCAATCAACTGAACAAAAAGGAAAAAAAAAGAAAACAAAAACTGTCATTACAAATATGCAAAGTAAATCCATTCATTTGCTATATCCCAAAAAAGTATGTTTAATTTTGCACTATAAGCTTATCACCTGTTTGTCATCTAGTCCTCTTATAAGCATTTATTATATGTCTATTATTATGTGCCAAACACTATGCTAAGTAGTGGGGATACAAAAGAGACAAAAGACAGTCCCTGTTCTCAGTGGGGACATTTATTTAATGGAGAATTGTAGCTTTTCATCACATTGTTCAGAGTTCTCAAGTTTTCCAAAGTTAGTTTTCTTTAAATTACTATTATTATATAAACTATTCTCTTGATTCTGTCCACTTCATTCTAAATCAGTTCATACTGGTCTTTTCCCAGTTCTCTGTGAAACTGTCCATTTTGTTATTTCTTTTGACATGATAAAATTCCATTATATTCATATCATAATTTGTTTAGCCATTCTCCAACAAGAAGATAACTTCTAATTGTAGGTTTTTTGTTGTTGTTGTTTTTGCTGAGGCAATTGGGGTTAAGTGACTTGCCCAAGGTCACACAGCTAGGAAGTATTAAGTGTCTGAGACCAGATTTGAACTCTGGTCCTCCTGACTTCAGGGCTAGTGCTCTATCCACTGAGCTACCTAGCTGCCCCAAGAAGATAACTTCTTAGTTTCTTCTTCTTTGCTATAACGAAAAGTCATGCTATCAATAGGTAACCCAGGGTTCAATCCTGAGACTTGCATAAGATTCTCCTCATTAGTAGAATGATTGCAGCATTCTCTAAAGGACAGAGTGTTAGAGACTTGTAGAAGAGGAGATTCTGGTTCCCAGGATTCTGTCTGATAAACACATGAACAAATATGGTTCCAGTCTTTCTTCATGAAAAAGTCACTGGAGAGAAAGAAAGACAACAGGAAGAAGTCAATATGTGGAGCGACCATTGCCTGAAGCATATCCCTATTCAAAGCTTACCTCCCTAGAAACTTTGGGGAATTTCCCCCTTAGGATGAGATCTGGGACTCTCTGGGTTGAACTGGGATAATTCACTCCTGGGGAGAGAACTCATTCACTCTGTTTCATCTGTTATATTCTGATCTGAATAATTTCTGATTTCTGTTTGCTATTGACTTGGATAAAAGGGGTTATTTGCCATTCACTAACAGGTAGAAAGGAAGTCAAACCTCAGTTATAACTTGGAGTAACAGTGTTCAATTCAAATATAAAAGTATCCCCCTGGGATACATTTTGATTTAGAAAATCACAAATTAACATTATGTTGTATTGTCTTTTTATTTATTTGTTAAGCATTTCCTAATTATATTTTAATCTGGTTTGACCCTAGGAGTGTGCTATGCAAGTATGACACTTCTAGTCACAACTTTTTTTAATATCTCTGAATAATATTTTAGAGCACTACATCATTATTAAAGGGAAAGTGACTAGGAGCACAGCTTAAACCTAAAAATGATTTTTTTTAAACTAACCATATTTAGTGGAGCAGAGAAGTATAATTCTAGACAGAACCTCTCTAAGGAGAGCAACCTCAGGATTTTAATCTCCTGCTCCCTTCCTAGCAGAAATCAAAGTCTCCCTTGGAGAAAAGTGGGAAGGATACAGAACCAAGATGGTGGAGTATCAGGAAGCAGTATAGCAAACTCCCTCCTTCCCAAATCTTTCCAACAGATCTAGAAAATGTGTCAACTAATCCTAATGGGGAAATTTCTTTTTAATTTAAAGTGAGTAACTTTTCAATCCTAGGTTGGCCCAGGGAGAAAATCAGAAAGATCTGTGGACACTACAGATGAGTATGGGCCCTGGGATGAGGGAGAAACTAGGTACTCAGGTAAGAAGAAGCCCCCAACTCAGACTGGTACTAAATGGAATCAGTTACTTAATGACAACTTTGTTACCCACTCTCCAATTCTAGGTCACAGATCCAAGGTGAAACGAAAAGAAAGATCTGTACCTAAGGATACAGGCATTCAGGATTGGGAGTAGTCACAGGCAATAGGCTGAGAGGATAACTGGGGCAGAAATCCCAGGTCAAAGGGTAGTCTAAAGTTGTCACTTTGCACTATTATTAGTACCTTCCCTCTGCTAATTATTTCCTATTTATCCTTATATAGTGTCTCCCCCACTAGATTGTGGATTCCTTGAGGGCAGGGAATGTCTTTTACCTTTCTGTATATCTTTTGTACTTAGCACAATGCTTAGAATGTAGTAGATGCTTAATAATTGTTTATTTGAGAGGGTGGAGCCAAGATGGTAGAGTAAGATGAACATTTTTCCCCCCAAGATTTTTTTTATCACAACCCTCTAAACAACTTTGAAATGCATGTTAAACTGAATTCTGAGTGGAATAAAAAAAAAAAACCTCCCAAAACCTCAGTGAATTGTTTTCCCAACCTATAGCATCTTAAGAAGGCAAAAGGAGAGGCCTAGGATCTTGAGTGGAGACTGCTTGAGGACCATAGCACTTTGGAAATAACATAAATTGTGGGTCTTTGAAGTGGAAGTAGCAGCAGCTCTGGTGACATCAAGAGTACATAATGCCCAGGGAAAGTAAGTGGACAGAATACCTCATCAGAAATAGATTCCAGGAGACCCCTCTGAAAGAACTGGGCATAAGATTAAGCTGCATTTAACAACTTCATTTACCCATTTCCAGATCACAGTTCCAAGGTGAAAAGGGAATAATTACAGCTGCAAGGAAGCATGGTAAGGTACATATTTGGGTAAGAACCAGAGTGTAGATCAGAAGGAGAGTGACCAGAGCTCTTCCCAGATCATACTATCTTAAAAGAACCAAAAATCTATAGACTCTCAGACCTAACTGTGAAATCATTAGGTTATAAAAGTCAGAAGATGAAGTTAGATATCTTCCCCCCCCCAGATGTGAGCAGAGCCTAAATTTTTTTTTTCTGCATAACATATGTGTGGGTAATTCTTCAACATTAACCCTTACATAGTTTTTCTGTTACAAATTTTTCCCCCCAACTCTCCACCCCTCCCCTAGATGGCAGGATATCCACTACATGTTAATTATGTTAAAATATTGGCAAATCGAATATATGTATACATATTTCCAAACTTATCATTGTTGTGCAAGAAAAATCTTATCTACACGAAAGACATATCAGATAAAGGAAACACAATGTAAGCAAACATCAATCAAGGAGTATGAGAATGTTATGTTGTGGTCCACATTTCACATCCCTCTCTCTGGGTGTATATGGCTTTCTTCAGTGAACAATTGGAGGTGGTTTGAAACATTTCATTGTTGAAGAGAGCCATGTGCATCAGAATTGATCCTCATATAGTATTGTTGTTGCCGTGTATAATGATCTCCTGGTTCTGCTCATTTCACTCAGCATCAGTTCATGCAAGTCTCTCCAAGCCTCTCTGAAATCGTCTTGCTGGTCATTTCTTACAGAACAATAATATTCCATAATATTCATATACCATAATTTATTCTGCCATAGAGCCTAAATTTAACATACAATTCAAGGTCAAGGAAAAAAGCTGGAAACATTAGCCAACTCTTCCCCCTCCCCAAGGACCTGACCATAAAAAACTACTATGATGACAGGGAAGCTCAGGACAAAAATTCAGAAGAAGACACTGTCTGGAAAATATCCACAAGCAAAGTATAAAAGAAAAATACATACCAGACATAAGCCAACAAAAATTTCCAGAAGAGCCAAAGAAAGATAAAAAGAGAAAAAATTATTTTAAAAATCAAGTAAGAGTTCTAAAGGAAAAAAAATGAGAGCAATGTAAGAAAATTATGAAAAGATAATTAAAAGCTTGGTAAAAGAGAAAACTCCCCCCCAAAAAAAGCCTGAAAATAAATTGTCAAAAAAAATCATAATAGTCCAAATGGTAAAAAGAGGTGCAAAAATTCAATGAAGAGAATAACTTCTTAAAAATCAAAATTGGTTAAATGAAAGCTAATGATTCCACTAGATATCAAAAACTAATAAAATTAAAAGATTGAAATGTAAAATATCTTCTAGGAAAAAAAAAACATGTGGATTGTAAATCAAGGAGAGAGAATATAAGAATTATTGTGCTACCTTATATGTCATTCAAAACAGAGTCTACACATCATATTTCAAAAAAATATAAAGGAAAAAATGCCCCTCTTAAAACCAAAAGACAAAGTTAAAATTGAAAGAATACACCAATGACTTCCTGAAATTCCAAAATGAAAACTCCCAAGAATATAATAACCAAATTCAAGAGTTTTCAGATCAAGGAGAAAATACTGCAAGTAGCCCAAAAGAAATAATTTAAATACTATGGAATTCCAATCAGAATCATACAAAATTTATCAGCCATCACTCTAAAAGATCAGAAATCTGGGAATATGATATTCTAAAAGGCAAAATAGCTAGGATTACAACCAAAAATAACCTACCCAGCAAAACTGAGTATATTCCTGTGGAGGGAAGGGGAAGAGAGAGAAGTGGATATTTAGTGAAATATCAAAACATTCCTGATGGAAAGACCAGAGCTGAATAGAAAATTTGCTATTCAAACTGATGACTAAAGAGAAACATAAAAAGGAAAATGTGAGTGACAGATCATAAGAAACTTAATAATGTTATGCTTTTTACATTTCTATATGGGAAGATAACCTCTAAGAACTTTGTTAACATTAGGGAAGTGAAAAGGAGTATTAGAAAGAGTACATTGTGGGGAAGGTGTGGGTGGAGCCAAGACAGTGGAATAAAGGCAGGGCATCATCTGAACTCTCCTCTAAACTCTTCCAAATACTTTTAAACAATGACTCTAAATAAATTCTACAGATACAGAACCCTCAAAAAGATGGAGTGAACCATTTTACCACCAAAGTCAACTTAGAAGATTGGGAGGAAATCGCACCAGAGTGAGAGTGGAGGTCAGTTCAGCACTAGCTGCAACAGCATAGACTCGCTCCCAGCAAAGCAGGAGCAGACCCCAGAGCAACTGAATGAGGATTTTGAAAAACAAGTTAAAAAGGGAGAAGAAAAATTGGGAAGAGAAATGAGAATGATACAAGAAAATCATGAAAACCAAGTTGATAATTTGGTAAAGAAGACACACACACAAAATGCTGAAACCTTAAACTTTAAAAAACAGACAAGTCCACACTAATCATCAGGATTTCTATATATTCCTCACAAAGTCCAATGGCAAGAGATAGAAAGAGAAATTCCATTTAAAATAACTGTAGACAAAATAAAATATTTGGGTGTCTATCTGCCAAGACAAACCCAGAAACTATATGAATACAGTTACAAAACACTTCTCCCACAAATGAAATCAGATTTAAACAACTGGAAAAATGTCCATTGCTCATGGGTAAGTTGAGCTAATATAATAAAAATGGCAATTCTACCTAAATTGGTCTACTTGTTTGGTGCCATGCCAAACAAACTGCCAAAAATTGTTTTATGGAACTATAAAAAATTAATAACAAAATTCATCTGAAAAAACAAAAGGTCAAGAATATCAAGGGAATTAATGAAAAAAAATACAAAGAATAGTGGCCTAGTACTACCAAACTTATTATGTTATATTATGTTATATAGCAGCAATTATAAACTATATTATAAAGCAGCAATTGGTATTGACTAAGAAATAGAATAGTGGATCAGTGGAATAGGTTAGATACACATGGCACAATAATCAATGCCTATGGTAATCTAGCATTTGATAAATCCTCAAACTTCAGCTTCTAGAGAAAGAACTCATTATTTCACAAAAATTGTTGGGAAGTGTCTCTACTGAGTCTGTATCCCAAAGAGATCATAAAAAGGGAAAAGGACTCAAATGTGCAAAAATGTTTGTAACAGCCCTTTTTGTAATGGCCAGGAACTGGAAACTGAGTGTAGGCCCATCAATTGGAGAATGACCAAACAAGTTATAGTATACGTATGTTATGGAATATTATTGTTCTATAAGAAAATGATCAGCGGGATGGTGTTGGAAAGGCATGGAGTGACTTGCATAAATTGATGCTAAGTGAAGTTAGTAGAAGCCAGAGTACATTGTACACAACAACAAGATTATGTGATGATCAACTCTGATGGACTTGGCTCTTTTCAACAATAAAGTGATTCAGGCCAGTTTCAATAGACTTGTGATGAAGAGAACCGTCTTCATCCAAAAAGAAAACTATGGAGACTGAATATGGATCTTAGTGTTTTCACCTTTTGTGTTGTTGTTTGCTTGCTTTTTTTTCTTTCTCTTTTTTTTTTCCTTTTTTATATGATTTTTCTTGTGTGGCATGATAAATGTGGAAATATGTATAGAAGAATTGCACATGTTTAACATATTGGATTACTTGCTGTCTTGGGAGAGAGATGGGAGGGAGGGAGAAAAATTTGGAACACAAGGTTTTGCAAGGGTGAGTTTGAAAACTATCTTTGCATGTATTTTGAAAATAAAAAAAGCTATTATAAAAAAATTTGCTGGGAAAACTGGAAAAATAATACATCAGAAACTTAGCATAGACCTATATTTCACACCCTATAGCAAAATAAGATCAAAACTGGTACATTAGTTGGGCATGAAGAATGATACCAGAAGCAAATTAGGAGAGCAAAAGACAATTTGCCTATCAGATCTTTGGAGAAGAGAATTTATGACCAAAGAAGAACTAGAGAACATTATGAAATGCAAAATGCACAGCTTTGATTACATTAAATTAAAAAGTTTTGCACAAACAAAACCAACATAAACAAGATTTAAAGGGAAATACAAATATGGGCGGGGGGGAGAATTTATATCCAGTGCTTCTGCTAAAGGTCCCTTTTCTAAAATATATAAAGAACTATCAAATTTATAAGAATACAAATCATTCCCTAACTGATAAAGGGTCAAAGGATATTAACACAATTTTCAGATGAAGAAATTAAATACATCTATAGTCATATGACAAAATGTTCTAAGTCACTATTGATCAGAGAAATACAAACTAAAACAACTCTGAAGTACCATCTCACACCTCTCAGATTAGCTAAAATGACAGGAAAAGATAAAGATAAATGTGGGAGAGGATGCAGGAAAGCTGGGAGACTAAGGCATTTTTGGTGAAGTTGTAAAATGATCTAACCATTCTGGAGAGCAATTTGGAACTGTGCCCAATAAATACTGTGCATACCTTTTAACCTAGTAGTGCCACTATTGGATCTCTATTAGAAGGAAATCATATAAAATATTTGGGAATCTATCTGCCAAGGAAAAGTCAGAAACTATATGAACTAAACTACAAAACACTTTCCACACAAATAAAATCAGACCTAATCAATTGGAAAAACATTAAGTGCTCATGGGTAGGCAGAGCGAACATAATAAAAATGACAATACTACCCACACTAATCTACTTATTCAGTGCCATACCAATCAAACTCCCAAGAAATTATTTTACAGATCTAGAAAAAATAGTAGCAAAGTTCATTTGGAAGAACAAAAGGTCAAGGATTTCAAGGGGATTAATGAAAAAAAAA
>JAJPUD010002582.1:74899-86114 GCA_023553655.1 Myrmecobius fasciatus
AGATAGATGATAGAAAGAAAAGAAGAACACGAGATCAATAAATTAGGCAGGCAACTTTTCCAAAAAACCTAAAATATACCAAATTTTAAATTCCCAATTAGAAACTAGAACAGAAATGCTGAAAATCAAAGGATAGATTAATAAAATTGAAAGGTAAAAAAATAAACATTGAAGTACTAAATAAAACTGAAAGCTGGTGTTATTAAAAACAATAAAATAGATATACAACTGGTTAATTCACTTTTTAAAAAGAAATATTAAAAACAAATTACCTTTGTGAAAAATTTAAAAGGTGAATACATAACTAGTGAAGATGAAATGTAAGCACTTATTCTAAACTATTTTGCCCAATTATATGCCAAAATACTTAAATATCCATATTTTAGAAAAAGAAATTGAAAATTTTTTTAAATAAATGAACTCCCTAAGAATAAATGCTTATTGACTTCCTGACTTATTGAAATCTATGATTTTTTTTATCTACACAGTGGCTCTGTTAGAGCACCTGTTTTGGTTTTTTGTGGTTTGTTTTTATACTAATAGATTTTTATTTTTCAAAATACATTCAAAGATAATTTTCAACATTCACCCTTGCAAAACCTTGTGTTTCAAATTTTTCTCCCCCACTCCCTTCCTCCTAGCAGCAAGTAATCTAATATAGGCTAACTGTGTGCAATTTTTCTAAATATATTTCCACATTTATCATGCTGCGCAAGAAAAATCAGATCAAAAAGAAAAAAAAATGAAAGAGAAAAAGACAAGCAAGCAACCAACAGCAAAAACAGTGAAAATACTGTGTTGTTCTGCACATTCAGTCCCCATAGTCCTCTCTCTAGATGCAGATGGATCTCTCTATCACAAGTCTATTGGAATTGCCTGAATCATCTCATTGCTGAAAAGAATCCATCATATTTGATCATTACATAATCTTTTTTCAAATAATAATCTTTGCACTATATATCCCACAGGATTATCATGAGAATCAAATGACAAAATCTTTTGTAGCCATCAAACACTACAGAAATATGAATTATTTAAGTGACTAAGAATTCTTTTTGTTTTTGATATGCATTATTTATTTTTAACATTAATTTTTATAAAATTTTGAGTTCTGAATTCTTTTCCTCCCTCCTGACCTTCCCCACCCATTGAGAAGACAAGAAATGTGATATCAATTATACATATGAAACCTCACAAAACATTTCCATATTAGCAGTTTTCAATCAAAAAAACCCCCAAAATAAATAAAGTAGGAAAAAGTATGCTTCAATCTGCATTTAGATTCTATCATTTCTTTCTGGAAAGCATTTTTCATCATAAATCCTTCATAATTGTCTTGGATCATTGTATTGATCAGAACAGATAAGTCATTTACAGTTGATCATCATACAATATTGATGTCACTGTGTACAATGTTCTCCCGGTTCTACTTATTGCACTTTGCTGTTCGAAGAAGTCTCTCCTGCTTTCTTTGAAAGCATTCTACTCATAATTTCCTATATCACAATGGTATTACATTGCAATCATATACCACAATTTCTTCAGCTATTCCCTAATTGATGAACATCTAAATTTTCAATTCTTTGCCACAAAAACTCCACAGGTTTTACCAACAAAATAGTTCATCCCTCTCTAAAAAAAAAGGCAGCATTTAACTCTATCAAAAGTAAAGTATGAACATGACTAATATGGAAATATATTTTAAATGATTGTACAGGTATAACCAATATCAGATTGCTTGCTATATTGGGGAGAGGGGAAGTAAAGGAGGGAGAAAGAAAAAATTGGGAATTCAAAATATTACAAAAATGAATGTTGAAAACTATCTTAACATATAATTGGAAAAATAAAATACTATTGAAGTTTTTAAAATTAAATTTTGGTGAACTAGTTGAAAAAAAGGAGTATAAACAAAACTTAGAGAAATGCAGGATACTTGGCTCACTAAGAAGACAGATGAAATTCAGTTTTATGCTCATAGTAACAATCCAAAATGCTATTTATGGGCCAAAGACCTATGGTGCATTTCAATCATTCAGCACTGAAGGAGGCACATTAATTGATAAAGACATGATCCTGGAGAGATCAGCTGAACATTTCCACAACATTCTCAACAGACCATCATCAATCACATCCATCAGATTGAAGTCAATTCCTCTCTAGCTTAAATCCCAGCTGAAGAAGAGATTTTTTTGAATACCATTGGGTTCCTCTCATGTGGCAAAGCACCTGGTCCTGATTCTATTCAGGCTGAGATTTATAAAGCAGAGTGTCCATGTTCATAAAAAAGCTCGCTAAAATTTCCCAAGTCATATGGCAAAAGGAGATTATTCTCCGGGAGTTCAAGAATGCTTTCACTGTCCATTTCTATAAAGGAAAAGAAAATAGGTTTTCCTGAGACAATCACAGGGGTAGGTAGAGTCTTTCTCTTGGTCATTGACAGCAAGATTCTTGCCAGAGTTTTCTTTAATAGGATGATCCATCACTTAAAAGATGGTCATCTATCTGACAGTTAGTATGGCTTTAGAAAGCGCAGGGGAACAGTCAATATGGTGTTCACTGCCCAACAACTCAAGGAGAAATACCAGGAGCAGAACAGAGATCTGTACATATATCTGTAAATATCAATTTGTTCAACCTTCTTCATTTCACAGAAAAGGAAACTGAGGATCTAAAAGGGAGCTTTACATAGCTAAGATCACATAGATTGGTAAATGGGATCTTCAAAATAATGTCTTAATTTCTATTTTAAACAAGATTTGGAGGGGAAAAATTCAGAACTTGGAATCCTAGAACTATTTAGTTTCAGAACTGTAAGGAACAATAAATGCAAATTATGAAGTGGGGGTGGGAAATGAAAGATATTTCACAGTCTCCAAGGACTGTGAAATTGTATCCCTTCTACCCCTAGCAACTGAGAATAAGTAAGCAAATTTCTGGACTACACATATGACCTCAACTCCACAGAGTATGGGCTGTAAAGAAGAAAAAGATTAATATAACACAGCATTCCTCAAATCCCATCCTTATTCCGATACCTTTGGTGGGTCTCTATTGTCTGCAGGATAAATTCTGAACTTCCTGACTTTCAAAATCTTGTTTGCTGGACTTAATCTACTCATCCAACTTTATCACCCATAATTCCTCAATAGATACAATCAGCTCAGATGGAATGAATCCCCTAGATCAAGGCTTCTTATGCTTTTCCCACTCACAATCCCTTTTTGCCAGAGAAATTTTTACGTGACTCTGGATACATAGGAATATAAAGTAGATATAAAAATCAAACATTTACTGATAATACATCACAATTTCACAACTCTCACATTCAGTTACAAGACCCCACATGGGATCATGATCCACAGTTTAAGAAGCTAGGTCCTGCATCATCAATAATAGAATGTTAGAGCTAGTACCTAAAGATTACCTAGTCCAATCCCTTCAATTTACAAAAAACCTTTGAGGTCTCAAGGATGAAATAACTTATTTAAGGTCATATACTCAGCAACTGGCAAAATTGGAATTTAAACCCAGGTCTTCTGATTCCAAATATCATATTCTGACTATCTTAAATATAATACACAAATTTCCATTTCTGAAACTTTGTAAAACTCTCAAGCTGTAAGCTAACTATATCTAATGACAATATATTACACAAATTAACATAATATACTAGGTGCTTCCATCCAAAAAAAGTGCTATGTGAGGTCCAAGAAAGGAACATTTGTTTGTGACTGGGGCAACAAGAAAGGCTTCATGGGAGAAGAGGAAGATTCAGTGAACTGAATCTCAAAGGAAATTATTTAACCATCCAGATGTGTTAGTCTTGGTTCTCTAGCTAAATTGTAAGAGAGAGGAATTTTGCTTACATTTCTTTGTAGCAATCAACAAGTATTTAATACATATCGACTATATGCCTGGAACTTTGGTGGGTGCAGGAGATACAAAAGACAAAAATGAAAGAATCCATTTTCTCAGAGAATTTATAATTTACCTAGAAGAAAGAACTTGTCTATACAAAACATGTACAATAGAGGCAAAGTGACCAAAGGCATGGTTCAAAGGAAGAAGGAACAGCAGCATGAACAGAACCTGCTATAGGGACCCTGCCAAGCAGGACTGTGAAAGTTGAATTGATTGAGAGACAGAAATAAGAAATGAAATAGGTGTTTGATTTATTTAATGTTGATGTGTCTGGAAGCACTGATATAAAGGAATTGAAGGCTGTAATGTGTACTTGAGCCAAAGAAAAAACATTTTTTTAAAAAATGATGGCAGAGATTAACAAAGAATGATTTAACACAGTTAACTTTAAAGACTTTTGTTCCATAATGAATGTGAAAATTATTTTGAAGATTTTCAAATTACTTGATAATGATATTACAGAAAGCATTATCCTCAAAAGTATTAAAAGGATTGGTAAGGAACTGGAAAAACTTTTTGAGATGATGAACTTCAGGACATGGTTGATGAAAGTGATTATGATGGAATTGGAGAAATAAATGAGCAAGAATTGTTGAGGAGGATGAAAAAAATTGCCTTTCATTAATTTTGTCTTTTTGCAATTTCTTTTTTTTTTTAAAGTGATTGCTCTTCTATTTAGAATCATATTGTGGAAACCTTTGATACAGCAGTGTTTCTACTGGACTTGATCCCAAAGAGATCTTAAAGGAGGGAAAGGGACCCACATGTGCAAAAATGTTTGTGGCAGCCCTTTCTGTAATGGCAAAAAACTGGAAACTGAGTGGATGCCCAACAGTTGGAGAATGGTTGAATAAATTGTGGTATATGAATGTTATGTAATATTATTGTTTTGTAAGAAACAATCAGCAGGATAATTTCAGAAAGGCCTAGAGAGATTCACATGAACTGATGCTAAGTGAAATGAGCAGAATCAGGAGATCATTGTACACAGCAACAGCAAGATTGTGCAATGATCAATTCTGATGGACATGGCTCTTTTCAAGAATGAGATGATTCAGCCCAGTACCAATGGTCTTATGATGGAGAGAGCCATCTGTGCCCAAAAAGAGGACTGTGGGAACTGAATGTGGATTACAACCTTTTAGGGGAGTGAGTAGGAGAAGGAAGGGAAAAAATTTGGAACACAAGGTTTTGCAAGGGTGAATATTGAAAATTATCCGTGCATATATTTTGAAAATAAAAGCTTTAATAAAAACAGAAAAAAAGAAAAGTACTCTCTAAAATGCTATTCTATAATTTAATTTTCAAACATTTACCACTTAATTTACTTGTATAATGTTTTACTTTTATGGCCAACTCTGACTGGCGATCTGTCTCTCTTGTGATACATTGGTCCCTCTCTAACATCAAGAATTGGAGATATGAGAAGACTGGTTTCCACATATTGTAATTCCAAAAATGCATAATTAATTCCAAAATATATCTTTTAAATCCCCAAGTTAAAGATGCAAATTGTTTTCCCTTTTCATTGGTCCATGTCTAACATAACAGGACATATATCCAAATAAAACTTTTAAAAGAACTAAAAGAATTCTTTACTTCCTCCTGTTTTTTTTCCTTTGTACATATGTAAAAGTAGATAGTAAGATTTTAGTTCTCGTTGAAGCATGAAATTAAACTAAATTGCAAGTATAGTATAAGAAAAATAACCCAAGAAAATTAGAATTGGGAAAAGGCACTAGTAATTGGAGTTCAGAAAGGACTTCACATAGAAGATGGAAACTGGGCTGAGCCTTAATGTAAACTAGGGATTCTAAGAGGCGGGGATGTGGAAGAACATGTGTTTCAAGTAAAGTGGGGCTAAAATTAAAATATGGAGAAGGAAGATAGAATGTCAGTTTGCCTAAACTATGGTAAGTATGAAGCAGAATAATATACATTAAGATTGCAAAAGTAGGCTAGGGTCAGGTTGTGAAGGGCTTTAAATGCCCAGCAGAATTATGTTTAATCCTATAAGTCATAGCTAGCCACTGTGTCCTCCACAATTCCCTATAAAATTCATTAGAGGACCCAGTAGTACTTAGATATTTTACTCTGAAAGATTCATGAGTTTATCAGTATCAGTACCTCATCTATTGACACAGATAACAATCTCATCATGTTGTTTCATGAAGTGAAACATGAAGAGTCATGAGCATTGTGATTGAAAAAATCATAATTATATTAAATATTCTTTGGACTTGGGCAAAAAAAAAATCACCAACAACCACTGGATAGCAGACAGTTCACGCCTAAGACTTGATTAGAATTTTAAAATAATTGTTATATATACATCTTGAGTACTACAAAGAAGATAAAAAGTTTAGATAAAATGCAGTTCTTGACTACAAGTGATTTACAGCCAGAATAAGAGAATTTCCAAGGATCATTATCAGCCACTTAAACCAACCTTTTAACCAAAAAAGTCTTCACTATAACATACTTAGTAAAGGATCATTCAGGTTTTAAAGGAGGGAAAAATCCACTATCTTCTATGGCAAACCATTAAGCTTTTAGATAGCTCTATTATTGGGAAGTTTTTCCTAATATCTAGCCTAAAATTGTGTTTTGGCAAATTTCATCCATTGTTCCTAATTCTGGCCCCTGGGGCCAAAAAGAACAAATCTAATCCCCCTTCCATGTGGCATCCTTTCAAATTCTCAAGTATAGCTATCATTTCCCCTCTCTACATTCTTTTCTCCAGAGTAAACATCCCCAGCTGCTTTAATTGACCCTTATATGACATATGAAGGAACTCAGAGCCCTTCATTATCCTGGTTATTGCCTTCTGGATCATCTTCCCAACTTATCAATGTCCTTCCTAAAATGTGGTGCCTAGAACGGAACATGATAGTCCCACTGGGGCCTGTCCAGGGCAAGGAACAAGTGGGACTCTCCCCTCCTTATTCTTGGAAGCCTGAAGATCCCAGTAGCTTTCTTGGCTGCCACACCATTCTGTTGATTTTAATTAAACTGATAATTCACTAAAATGCCAGATATTTACGAACAAGTTATTATTTAACTATGACACTCCATCCTATATTTATGAAGTCAATATCTTCAACCCAAGTGTAAAACTTTATATTTATTCCTATTAAATTCATCTTATCAGATTCAGTCCAGCTTCCTAGCCTGCCAAGTGTCTTAACTATCCCTCCCAGCTTTCTGTCATCTACAAATTTGATAGGACTATGTCATTTGTGCATTCAATTAAATCATTGATAAATATTCTAAATGTATAAGACAAATACAGATACCTGGGGCACTCTGCTGGTTACCTTCTTCAAACTCATATTGAATCATTAATGATTACTCTTTGTATGTGATAATAGTTCAGTTCCAAATCTATTAATCAAATGTTTCTATAGAAGGGAAGAAATAAACTAGGAAAATGTTTTACATTTAAAGGTTCTGATAAATGCCTCATTTCTAAAAGATAGAGTTGACTCAAATTTATAAGAATTCAAGCCATTCTCCAATTGATAGTCAAAGGATATGAATTTTCATATATATGTTATATATAACATAATATGTATAAATATATAATTTTCAGATGAAGACATTGAAACTATTTCTAGTCATATGAAAAAGTGCTCTAAATCACTATTGATCAGAGAAATGCAAATTAAGATAACTCTGAGGTTCCACTGCACACCTCTCAAATTGGCTAAAATAATAGGAAAAGATAATGATGTATGTTGTAGGGGATGTGGGAAAACTGGAACACTACTAACATATTTATTGTTGAAGTTGTGAACTGATCCAACCATTCTGGAGAGCAATTTGAAGCTATGCCCAAAGGGCTATCAAACTGGGCATATTCTTTGATCTAGCAGTGTCTCTACTGGGCCTGTATCCCAAAGGATACATGAAGGAGGGAAAGGGACCCACATGTGCAAAAATGTTTATGGCAGCCCTTTTTGTAGTGGCTAGAAACTGGAAACTGAATGAATGCCCATCAATTGGAGAATGGCTGAACAAATTATGGCATATGAATGTTATGGAATATTATTGTTCTGTAAGAAACGACCAGCAGGATGATTTCAGAGATACCTGGAGAGACTTGGATGAACTAATGCTAAATGAAGTGAGCAGAACCAGGAGATCACAGCAACAGCAAGATTATATGATAATCAATTCTGATGTGCGTGGCTCTTTTCAACAATGATTCAAGTGATTCAAGCCAGTTCCAATAGTTTTGTGATGGAGAGAGCCATCTGCACCCAAAGAGAGAACTGTGGGAACTGAATGTGGATCACAACATTGTGTTTTTCACTCTTTTTGTTGTTGTTTGCTTGCATTTTGTTTTCTTTCTCATTTTTTCCCTTTTTGATCTGATAATTGTGGAAATATGTATAGAAGAATTGCACATTTAACATATATTGAATTGCTTGCCATCTGGGGGCTAGGGGGAAGGGAGAGAAAAAAATTTGGAACACAAGGTTTCGTAAGGGTGAATTTCAAAAATTATCTATGTATGTTTTGAAAATAAAAAGTTTTAATAAAAAAAAGTTTCTAAAACTATTAGCTATCCCTCCATACTTTCTATAAGAGCATCATAAGATATCTTATCAAATACTTGGCTAAAATCACAACTGTCTCATTTTTTCTTTTTGAATTCTCAGTGCCTCACCCAGTGTTTGGCACTAGTAGATAAAAGAGTATTTTGCTGACGTGTAGAATTGAGGTTGATGAAATCCATCAATCAAATGACCCTACTCTATTCAAAGTAAATGTCAAGATGCTAAGCCCTAATACATTTATTGAGTGAGAACACATCTTAATTGGTCACCAAGTAAAAACAAGGCCTGAATATAGTCTTGTATCAATAAAATAATTTCAATTAAGTGTGACAGGAACTCTGTGAGGGACCTGGTCATGGCCTGAGTACCTCGCATAAAGAAGGCTCAGAAAAGAAGTAGAGAGAACTCAAACAGAGCAAGAAAATCAGCAGTACAAGAGTAACTAGAAAAATGAAAAAGAAAAAGTAGTACTGAATTATTACAGGTAAGGGAGAAATCAAAGAGTCCTATTGGCCCCACAGACATCTTCATCCAGAAGATTCACTGACATTATCAGTTGAAACTCATTTCCTCAAAGATTCCTCTTTCTCCAGCTTTGTCTCTCAGAACTTGTCTTACTAACAGTCACCATAACATACTACTGCTTCTTTTCTCAAAACCTTTCCAGTAATATGAATTTTTATTTAATCACAAAGTGGTTAATGTTTACCAAAAGATAAACATAAATGTAAATTAAGGAACAGAACCAAACCTCTGCTTAAGTGTTAAGAAATTTCTTAATTGGGAGCTTAGGGCTATTGTGCTGGTGTTTTTAACTTTTCTTTTAATATAAATTCCCTAATGTGGCAGAGGAGGGAATTATGTGGGCCTGAGGAGCCATTATATTACCCTAGGCTTAAAACAAACAAGTGATTGTAAAAATGTTCTACTTCAAATGTATCACATATGCTGGGACTAGACTCAGAAAGATGTGAGTTCAAATCCAGCCTCATATACTTACTAGCTGTGTGACTGAGCAAGTCACTTAATCTGTGTGGAGAAGAAAGGAGAAGATTAAAAAAAAATAGAGAAGAAAGAAGAAGAGGAGGAGGTAGAAGAGGAGAAGAAGGAAGAGAAAAGAAGGAGAAGGAAGAGGAGGAGAGGAGGAGGAGGAAAAAAGGGAGGAAGAGGAGAAGAGAAGAGGAAAAAGAGGAGGAGGAGAAATATATGGTAATATTAAATGCTATGAGGTTCAAAGTCTTTTCAGTGGGCAAAAAATCTAGTTTTTACTTGGCTGGCACATACTTCAAGAACTTAAGGTCACTTCCATACCATAATGAGACATCAAGGGAGGTCTTTACTGGAGGGATCACACAAAAGATTCAAAAAACATAATATAAAAAAAAACAAACTTATAGTAATAGAAGTTTATTCTATAGAATTTGAAATGTTTGTGGTTTTGTCAGCAGAGGAAAGTCTGCTGAGCTTTGCCAGTGATGAGCAATGATGAGAGATAGCAGTAATGGGGATAGAACAGATGTTCAGAGACCAGGGTGCTGAGAGATGTCAGCACTAATTGGCTGCCTGGACGTGCCTAGAGAGTTATGGCAACATTAAAAGATTGCAATACTGCATGAGTTTGGGGAATAAGGGTGGAGTTGGATGAGATGGTTTGGGGATTTGGGAGAGAAGGGAGGAGTATGACAATGACAGATTTCCCCCTTTTAATTTCTAAATTTATTCCTGACTTCTCTGCCTTTCAGTATAATTCATATGCACATAATGGTTCATTTCAAAAGTAACAGAAGTTCTTGCATGAATTCAATTGCTTTTATGCAGCTTTATTACTAACAAAATGATAGCAAAATGTCAGGTTTTTTCTATGTTGCTTGCTTATTTGAAAGCCAAAGTACCAACTTTATTTTATCTTTAAACATCAACAGCATTATTAAACAAGGTATAAAAAAAGAAACAGATACTCACTAAAAGTATTTGATTTAACAGAATTAAATGGAAGAGTTTCCCAATAGATAGTGGAATTATTCAGATATTCTTCCTTGTAGATGACAGTATGTTGATTCCACTGGCCTAGCAACAGTAAACAGCCCTCTTCAATGGTATCAGTTGATGGCTGAGAATGGGTTTTCTTCAACAAGAAAAACTCCAAGAAGACAAAGAATTTTTCTTTGCATATTGATTGTCCCAATTACAATATGCAATAGTATGAGTAGTCCATTACTTATTCTAAGCCTAGCACTGGTTGGCGTTGACAACTCTTAAGCTAGGAAGGAAAGAGTAGGCTCTATCACATAAGGAAAATTAAATGAATTTTCAATGATCTTGAATTGTTCCCATTATCAAAGCCCATATTCTAATTTTTTTGAAGTAATTTATATTGATTAAGATATATAGTGAGAAAAATTAGAACACTGAAATCTCAGAAGTTTCAAAATCACAAGTACTCTAAAAAACAATGGAAAGACATATGGGGAGTATGAAGAAGCTGTAGCACATAACCAATAATCTTCACTGAAAATTCACTGAAATGTGCCACAAAAGACATTAAAGATATATATATACCAGAAAATAAGGTCAAAGAGAATGTTGCATTAATTAATATCAACAAATTATCAAATCAAACACAAAGGATGAGAAAGCATGAAGCAGTATTAGTTACCTATCTTTGGGAAGAGCATTCCTAAATGATGATGATGATGATGATGATGATGATGATGATGATGATGATGATG
>JAJPUD010002582.1:86124-110455 GCA_023553655.1 Myrmecobius fasciatus
TGATGATGATGATGATGATGATGATGATGATGATGATGATGATGATGTGGAGGAGACTCTGGCTTCATCAAAATATCAAATTAACTTGGCATTACAAAGGATATTGTTGTCTGTCTTGTCTGTCAGTCATGTCTGATTCTTCATTATCCTATTTGGAGTTTTCATGGTAAATATGCTAGAATTATTTGCCATTTCTCTCTCCAGCTCATTTTATAGTTGAGGAAACAGGTAAATAGAATGAAATTACTTGCCCAAGGTTACGCAACTAATAAATGTCTGAGGCTGAAATTGAATTTATGAAGATAAGCTTTTCTGATTGTAGACCCTGGGACTCTATCCACTGGGCCTCTGAGCTATCTATTATGTAGGATAGGCAATGTTTCTAGTTAATGCTGTGCTTTGTAAGATCATGCCAATGGATTACAAGCTCTAGCAAGCTAGAGAACTTTAAGGGGAGCCTTCGCTTCTTGTTATTGTTATTGTTTATTCTTTATTCTCAAAGAGGGCCATGATGTCAGGTAGTTGATGCTATAACATGCAAATTAATTGGATTTGAGTGAGGGAGGGCTATGCAGCCACCAGCCTCACTTTCTCCTCCAGAGCCATCTGTGTCCAGTGGCAAGATGATAGATCAGGATGACTGAAGATTGCCCTGAATGCAGTGGAAGATCTTGGCCTTTTAAAGATAAAGACTTTAGCAGGTCTCAGTTTGACTGAGCCAATGCCAATCAGTAATTATGGCTAGTGAAGAAATAAATCAGAGAATCTCTCTTTTTCCTAATTAAAAACAATGACCAGCCTACCTAAGTTCAGAGATATCATCATCACCACATGATGAACTGTTTTGACCACAGCAACTCACAAAGATTACTAATGCATGACTATGAATTGTGGGTCAGTGAAGGAGTGACCACTCCAATGAAATCATGAATCCTTGAAGTATTGAAGTATCCCAGCTTCTTAAACTGTGATTCACAACCCCATATGAGTTCTCTTAACTGAATGTAGGATCATGAAATTATGAGTTATTATTAGTAAATGTTTGATTTGTATACTTATTTTATATGCCTATATATCTGGGATCACATAAAAATTTCTTGAGCTACAAAGGTTACAAATGGAAAAAAATTTAGAGCCCCCAGCCTATGCCACAGTTAATTTGAAAGCCTTCTTGTCGTTCAGTGAAGAAAGCCATATACACCCAGAGAGAGGAATGTGAAATGTGGACCACAACATAACATTTTCATACTCTTGATTGATGTTTGCTTGCATTGTATTCCCTTTATCTGATTTTTCTTTCTTGTAGATATGATTTTTCTTGCACAAAAAATGATGTATGGAAATATGTATACATATATTCATTTTGTCAAGTATTTTAACATAATTAACATGTAGTGGATATCCTTCAATCTAGGGGAGGGGTGGGGAGTAGGGGGGAAAAATTTGTAACAGAAAGCTTTGTAAGGGTTAATGTTGAAGAATTACCCATACGTATGTTTTGCAAATTAAAAGTATTAATTAAAAAAAGAAAGCCTTCTTGTCATCACAGAAATGATCAGAGATTTAGAACTATAGTAAGCCATCTAATCCAATCCCTTCATTTATGTAGGGAGACTGAAGCCCAGAAAGAGTAAAGTGACTTGCTTTTAAAGGTCATGTGATAAAAAGCCAGAATTTTAATCTAGATCATTTAGCTCCAAATCTAGGGTTTTTTCCAGTAAATCATATTATTATCTTGCTAGTGTTACCATTTTTTCCTTAATCATTTCCAATATATAGCCTAATACTTAAAATAGAAGGCTTTTACAGGAAAAAGGATCCTCATGCACAAAAATATAACAGCTCTTTTTGTGGTGGCAAAGAACTGGAAAATGGGTAGATGTCCATCAATTGGGGAATGACTGAATAAGTTATGATATATGAAAGTAATGAAATTTTATTTTTCCATAAAAAAAGATGAACAGACTACCTTTAGAAAGACCTGGAAAGATATAGATGAACTGATGCTGAGTGAAACAAGCAGAACCAAAAAAACATTGTATACAGCAATAGCAAGATTGTGAGATGATCAATTAAGACAGACTTGGTCCTTCCCAACAGTTCAATGATCCAAGCTAATGCTAATAAGCTTTGGATGGAAAATGCAGCTACATCAAGAGAAAGACCTAAGGAGAGTGAATGTAAATCACCACATGCTGTGTTCACTTTTTTTTCCCTTTTTCTTCTGTTTTTTTTTTCTCATGGTTTTTTCCCTTTTGTTCTGATTTTTCTCTTCTAACATGATTCATAAGGAAATATGTAATAAAAAAAAGAATGTACATGTATAACCCAAATAAATGTTGTTTTAAAATGTAACTGGGGAAAATAAAATTTAAAAATAGGAGGCTTCTGGGAGTAAGTAAAAGTAAAGTAGGTCAGAAAACTTTTGGCTCTCCAAATTTCTTCTATAGAAAAATACAGAACATTGTTTCATAGAGAACATAGAGCAATGGGAATAAACAAAAGTTAGGGTAAAGCAGTTGTTCTCCTAAGACAATCTAAGAAGACCCCAGGAAAGATCTGACTTTCAGGAGCAGGAGTTCTGCCTGAGTGAAGTGCACACAACTCCAGGTGTAAGTCTGTGAAATCAACAAATAACAAACCTGGGAGCAGCTGGAATTGGGAGACAGCCTCAGTCTTAGAGAGTTCCTCTCACAAATTGTGTGGGGATCTGACTGCTAAGGAGAAGACTGAAGGACCTTCTTCCATTTTCAAGGGATTCCAAGCACAGTTGTGCTGACCAGATGTGTCCTGAGTGCCAAAGGAGTCAACACATACCTAGTGAGTGCAGTAATAGACAGATAGGGACCCTCCTTAGATTGTGAATTGGATGAATTTACTCATAAAATGGAAAAAGTAGATTAAATGTTTGAATGCAACAATATGTTGCTTTCAGGGAATGTTATAAAATGAGAGGTACAAACATAAACATAAAATAAAGATCAGAAGCAAAATTTATTATGTTAAAAAAAGCAGGAGTATTTATCATGATCTCAGACAAACAAGGTTAAAATATATTTAATCAAAAGAGGAAAACATGGAAATTCACTATGTGTCAGCATATTGTTTTAGATTAATTAAAATAGCTAGACAGTATGAGGTTGAAATATTGCTGTGGTATAGGAAATAATGAGCCAGTGGATTTAGAAAAATATGGAAAGACCTGGGATTATGAAGAAAAATATTATTCACCTTCAGAGAAACAAAGGACAAGTAGAAATAAGCATGGTATGATCTTACATATATGCATATGAATATATACGTATGTGTGTAGTATATGTATATGTGATTACAGATATTTTTGTATATTATGTATATATGTGTGTAGCAGGAAAAGAGGAAAAAAAAAGAAAAAAGTGCACAGCAGAGAAGAAAAGAATACCCACAAGGAAGCAAAGAAAAGCTCTGAACAATGTATAGTATTTATTACATTGGCTTTCTTGAAATGGAAATTTATTGCCTTATATTTTGAATTCTCTCTTGTTCTGCTGTACACATAGCAATTTTTTCTTCTTTTCTTATTTTGTATTTGTTTAAAATTTTTTAAAAGAAAGTTAAAAAGCAACAACAAAATTTAAATATGATAGACACATCTATCACCATAATACCTAGAATATATTAGGTGCTTAAGAAATGTTTATTGACTGAATGACTGATATTAAAGGATAGTGACTCACTGATACCTGATTATCCTATCAAATCGTTACCTTTTCTTTCAAATAATAAAAAAATTGTTTTTTTAAATTAAGTTTGTGAAACTGCATTCTTCACTTTGAAAAATGTTTTAGGATTAAACTTTAATAGCTATCTTGGTAAATATCACCAATCAAATGAACAAATATGCAATTCAATACTTAAAGAAATCATGGACTCAGCAGTGTTTCTACTGGGCTTATATCCCAAAGATATCTTAGAGGGAAAGGAACCCACATGTGCAAGAATGTTTGTGGCAGCTCTTTTTGTAGTGGCTAGAAACTGGAAACTGAATGGATGCCCATCAATTGGAGAGTGTCTGAATAAATTATGGTATATGAATGTCATGGAATATTATTGTTCTGTAAGAAATGATCAACAGGATGATTTCAGAGAGGCCTGGAGAGACTTGCATGAACTGATGCTGAGTAAAATGAGCAGAACCAGGAGATCATTGTACACAGCAACAACAAGACTATATGATGATTAATTCTGATGGACATGGTTCTCTTCAACAATGAGATGATTCCAACCCGTTCCAATTGTTCAGTGATGAAGAGAGCCATCTATAATCAGAGAGAAGTCTGTGGTAACTGAGTGTGGACAACATAGCATTTTCAGGCTTTCTGTTGATGTTTGCTTGCATTTTGTTTTCCTTCTCAGGCTTTTTTTTTCTTACTAGATCCTATTTTTTTGTGCAGCAAAATAACTGTATAAATTTGTGTACATATATTGGATTTATCATATATTTTAACATATTTAACATGTATTGGACTACCTGCCATCTAGGGGAGGGGGGGAGGGAAGGAGGGAAAAATTTAGAACAGAAAATTTTGCAAGGGTCAGTGTTGAAAAATTACCCATGCATATGTATTGTATATAAAAAAGTTTTAATTAAAAAAATAATTTCATTAATGTATGCACTCTCTTGATTAACTCAGATAGCAGCCCGACCCCCCCACACACACACAATTTAATAGAATCTGTGTGAGTTACTTTGACTAAAAACATTCATCTTTTTAAGACTAACACTATAATTATGACCATCCTTAAACTTAGCTAGGTTCATCCTTACATACAGTGAGTTACTAGGCCTACATTCAAACCTTTTAAGCATAACAGTTCCTGCCAGAACTTGTGCTCTGCTGGTATACCTTCAATCCAAAATGTTACTGCTATAATTTGATGAGACTTTAAAGGAGGACTAGATGAAAGCAAAAAGCAAATTAAGGAACAAAATCCCAAATAAAACTACACAATCTGACTATATTTAATAAAAGGAAAATATAGAAACAAAATAATAACTGGTTCTAATTTGTTAATCTCTAATATAGCTAATTTATATATTGTTTTATTTTATTCACTCAGTTTTATTTAAGTCTCAAGAGAAGTCTCAACAACATTAAAGCATGAAGGATAAGAAGGGAAGTGGTCAAATGGAAAAATTTTCTTCATACCCAATTTCTCAGGAAATCATTTTATATCCAAAATAAACAATAAATATGTATGATAGATTGGGCAAGTGGAAGCTAATGACTCCATTACTTATGAAGAAACAATCAAAAAAATTAAAAGAATGGGAAAAATAGAAGAAAATGTGAAATATTTCATTGGAAAAACAACTGATTGGAAAATCAAATAAAGATAATTTAAGAATTATTGTACTACATTAAATCCATAAAAAAGAACCTAAACATCATATTTCAAGAAATAATAAAGGAAACTGCCTCAATCTGAAAACCAGAGGACAAAGTCGAAATTGAAAGAATTTACCGATCACCTGAAAGAGACCCCAAAATGAAAACTCCCAGGAATAATATAGCCAAATTCCAGCATTTCCAGGTCAAGGAGAAAATATGGCAGGTATCCAGAAAGAAACAATCAAAATATCGTAGAGCCATAGTACTAGCAGTTTTCATGTTAAAGGTGTGAAGGGCTTGAAATATGGTATTCTGAAAGGCAAAGGAGCTAGGATTACAACCTAAAATAACCTTCCCAGCAAAACTGATGCTTTGGGGAAGAAGAAGTTGAGAAAGGATCATTTAAATAAATGAGAACTTTCAGGCATTCTAATTAAAAAAAAATTCCAAAGCTGAGCAAAAAAATTTGACTTTCAAACACAAGACTTAAGAGATAAAAGAAAATTCATGAGAGATAAGCTGTTTGTATTCCAATATAGGAAGATGATACATGTAATGTCTAAGATCTTTATCATTATTAGGTTAGTTAGAAGGAATCTACATAAACAGAGGCCATGTGTATGAGTTGATTATGTTGGGATGCTCTAGAAAAAAAATGAGATGAGAAAGAGGGACGTATTGGGAGAAAGGGGAAGGGAGAGGTAGAATATGAAAATATTTCTCACATAAAAGAAACATGCAAGGAAGATTTTTTTAGCAAAAGAAGGGAAAATGGTGGGGGTAGAGAGCAATGCTTGAACCTCACTCTCCGAATTGATTCTAAAAATGAAGAATATGCATATATATTCATTTGTGTATAGAAATCAACCTTACATAAGTGTGAGGGGTGGAGCCAAGATGGCGGAGTGAAAAGGTGACTTTCTGCCTCTCCTCCGATCTTCTCTCAAATCAACAATAAAATAAGCCTCTGAACTGATCTTTAAGTCAACGAACTCAGAAATATTTGGACACTGCTTTCTGGAGAACTTCATATCAGGTTTGTCTGACTCGGACAGAGAGATAAATAGACGACTCCTGTGCAGGCCAGAAGTGAGGGTGGGACTCAGCTCAGCTCATCATGGCAGAAATTCCAAACTCCAAACTCCAAATTCCAAACACCTGGAGTTTATCTGAGCCACTCGGGACACTCTGCTCTGATTGGGGGCAGGTGTTCTGGCAGATTTGCCTTGTTTAAGGAGTAATTCGGACTTAGTCCTAGCCCCCACCGGCCCAGCACCTTAAGTTAATTCACCGAAGTGCCCCAGGGCAAAGCTCTTCAGCCTTTCAGCCGCAGTTTTTTTTTCCCTACCTTAAAGAGATATCCACACTGTCTAAAAAAAATGAAGAAGCAAAAGAGAGCTCTCACCATAGACAGCTTTTATCAAGGCAAAGAAGCGTTGACCCCAGAACCTGAGGTTCCTTTAGACAAAATACCAGAAGAAGGTATTAAAGACCATCACTGGTCACTTTTTCAAAAGGCCTTTCTGGAAGATTGCATAAAGAACCTCAAAAGAGAGCTGGAGGATAAATGGGAAAATAAACTGAAATCAGTGCAAGAAGGATACAATATCTTGCAAGAAGGATATGATGCCCTGCAAAAGAGATATGAAAAAGACACCAATTTATTGAAAAATAAAATTAGTGAAGTGGAAAAAGAGTGCAATGAACAAATTGGCCAGTTACAAAAGGAGCTTAAAAAGGTAACTGAAGAAAACAACACTTTAAAAATAAGAATTGAACAACTGCAAGTGAATGATTCAATAAGACTTCAAGAATCAGTCAAACAAAAACAAAAAAATGAAAAATTAGAAGAAAATATGAAATATCTCCTAGGAAAAACAACTGACTTGGAAAATAGATCTAGGACAGACAATCTAAGGATTATTGGACTTCCTGAAAGCCATGATGAAAAAAAGAATCTAAACACTATCTTCCAGGAAATCCTGAAAGAAAACTGCCCTGAGATTGTAGAATCAAAGGGCAAAATCAGAAATCAACCTTACTCAACAAGGAAATAGGAGATGAAAGGATAAGAAAAAGGAAGACAGGTATGAGGAAGGGTAGATCAAGGGAGGTAGTGTTTAAAATAAAACAGACTTTTGAGGAGGGAAAAATAAAAAGAATGTAAATAGAAGAAAATGGGATGAGGGAAAATGTACAGTTAATAATCTTAACTGTAAATGTGAATGGGATAAGTTCACTCATAAAATAAAAGTGGATAACAGAATAGATTAGAAACCAGAATCCAACAATATGTTGTTTAAAAGAAACACACTAGAAATAGAAAGACACACACATTAAAGTAAGGGGCTAGAGCAGAATCTATTATTCCTCAGCTGAAGTAAAAAGACAAAGGTAGCAATAATGATCTCAGACAAAGCAAAATAAAAATATACCTAATGAAAAGAGATAATCAGGGAAATTATAATTTGCTAAAAGATACCATGGACAATGAAGTAACTTAAAACAATTTTTACAGCCAGTTTCTCTGACAAAGATTTCATCTCTTAAATATATCGGAATCTGAGTCAAATTTATAAAAACATCCATTCTTCAAGTGATAAATGATTAAGAAATATGAACAAGCAGTTCTCGGAAGAAGAAATCAAAGCTATGTCATATGAAAAATGCTTGCTATCCAAATGATTAGAGAAATGCAAATTAAAAGCAACTCTGAAGTACTACCTCACATCTATCAGAAATGACAAATGTTAGATGGAGAAAAGGGAAAATAGATACATTAATAAACTGGTGGTAAAGTTGTTAATAGCAACAACCATCTTGGAGAATAATTTGGAATCATGCTCAAAGGATTATAAAATTGTGCATACCCTTTGACCCAGAAATATCACTTTTATATCTGTATCCAAAAAAAAGTCAAAGAAAAAGTAAAATGACCTATATGTACAAAAATATTTATGGCAACTCTCTTTGTAATGACAAAGTATTGAAAGTTGAGATGCTCATCAACTGGGAAATGACTAAACAAGACATTGTATGTAATTGTAATGGAATATTATTAGACTATAAGAAATAAGGAGGAGGATGTTTTTAGAAAAGATGAAAAGTCTTATGAACTGATGCAAAGTGAAATGAACAGAACCAGAAGATTATTGTACACAATAATAGCAATATTATGATGATGATCAGCTGTGAAAGATTTAGATGCTCTAATCAAGAGAAAGATCTAGGATAATTCCAAAAGATTACTTAAATTTTAAAAAAGCCACCCACCCTCATAGACTTTGAGAGCAAATTGAAGTTTAATTTTTCACTTTACTTGTTTTTCTTGTTATTGTTTGATATTGCTAATATGGAACTATGTTTTTTATGACATCACATGCATAATTGTTATCCTATTGCTTGCCTTCTTAAGGTTGGTGACAGTGGGCAAAAGAATTTGGAACTCAATTTTTAAAAGAATGTTAAAAATAATAAATGTATTATATGTATATGTATATGTGTGTGTGTATATAAATTATACATATTTGACAGTCTTCCTAAACAGATAATGATCATAGATTATGAGGTAAGAGTTCTCAGAAAAACTGCAAGGTATTTATAATCATATGAAAAAATGCTTCAAATCACTAATAACAAGAAAAATGCAAATCAGAACAACCCTGAGGTTTGACCTTATACCCTGCAAAATGCCAAAATAATTAAAAATGGAAACAATCAAAATCAGAAGTATTGTGGGAAAATAAGTGCACTAATACATTGTGTGGAACTATGAAATGACATAGATGTTTTGGAAAGCAATTTGGGATTATGTAAATAAGGAGATAAAAACATCCATAGAGAAATAATCAGATTATATTACTGGGTTTATACAACAAGGAAGATCTAGATTAGGAAAAAGTCTCCATATACTCTAAAATATTTATGTAATAACTAAGAATTGGAAACATATTAGATGCCCATTTATTGAAAAATAGCTAAACAAATTGTGGTAGGTGAATGGAATGGAATGCTACTGTAGTATAAGAAATTATATATTTCTTCACACCTTTCATATTGACTAAGATGATGGGAAAATATAATGATAAATATTGCAGAGGATGTAGAAAAACTGGGATACTAATACATTGTTGGTGGAATTGTGAACTGATCCAACCATTCCAGATAGCAATTTGGATCTATGCCCAAGGGACTATCAAACTGTGAATATCCTTTGATCCAGAAGTTTTTACTGAGCCTATATCCCAAAGAGATCATAAAAGAGGGAAAGGGACCCATATGTGCAAAAGTGTTTGTGGCCGCCCTTTTTGTAGTGGCTGAAACTGGAAACTGAATGGATGCTCATCAACTGGAGAATGGCTGAATAAGTTATGGTATATGAAGGTTATGGAATATTATTGTTTTATAAGAAGTGGTTAGCTGAATGATTTCAGAGAAGCCTGGAAAGACTTATGTGAACCAGATCATTGTACATGGCAACAAGATTAAACAAAGATGAGTTCTGATGGATGTGACTCTTTTCATCAATGAGATGATTGAGGCCAGTTCCAATAGTCTTGTGATGAAGACAGCCATCTACACCCAGAGAGAGGACTATGGGGACTGAGTATGGATCACAACATAATATTTTCACTTTTGTTGTTGTTATTGTTCGTTTGCTTGTTTTTTTTTTCTTTCTCACTTTTTTCCCCTTTTGATCTGACTTTTCTTGAGCAGCATGATAAATGTGGAAATATATTTAGAAGAATTGCATATGTTTGACCTACATTAAATTCCTTACTTGCTGTCTAGGGGGGAAATAAGATGAAAGGGAGAAAAATTTGAAACACAAGGTTTTGCAAGGATGAATGTTAAAAAATTATCTTTGCATATATTTTGAAAAATAAAAGGCTATTATAAAAAAAGAAATGACATGTCTGATGAATACAGAAAAACATGAAGATATATATGAACTGATACAAAGTATATAAAGACAAGAAAACAATAAACACAATAAGTACAACAATGTAAATGGAAAGAACAACTACACACCAAAAAAAATTAACAAAATTATAAATATCAAGTGAGACTCAAATGAAAAGATTTGAGAAGACAGCCCTAACTTGCCCATTGGTGGAGATGGGAGACCCACACGTGTTAACACATTACACATAGTTTGGGACTTAGTATATTAATCAGTTGCACTGACAGTTTTTTTTCTCTCTGAAGAAGTACTATTTGTCACATAGGATGACTTTTTGGGTGGGAAGTGGAGAAAGGATACATGGAAAAACTATGGTGGTGTCTAAAACAGAAAATATCCAAAAAAAGCCTTTTTTTTTAAAAGAATGACACCCCCAACTTTTCAGAGGTGCCCTTAGAATACTAAGAGCCCACCTTGCTCTTAGAAATAAATATATTAATGTGCATGTGGGTTAGGAAAAAGAGTTTAGAGTATGGATCGTTTTATTGTTTTATTTTATGTTTCTAAAACAGCATGCTGTTCTATTGCTTTCTTTAATCAATATATTTGTTCTTTCTGTGTGTGTGTGTGTGTGTGTGTGTGTGTGTGTATGTGTATAATAAGTAGATAATGGGGGGCAGCTAGGTGGCTCAGTGGATAGAGCACCAGCCCTGAAGTCAGGAGGACCTGAGTTCAAATCTGGTCTCAGGCACTTCCTAGCTGTGTGACCTTGGGCAAGTCACTTAACCCCAATTGCCTCAGCAAAAAGCAAAAAATAAATAAATAAATAAATAAGTAGATAATGGGAGAAAAAGCTAAATCAGTCAAAATTGTTACCTTCCATATCTGGAACAGAGATATTCTCTCCCCAGAGTAACTGGGAAAGTGGCTTTTATACTGAACTCCAAAGATCAAATTCATAGACTTCAAATATCTTAATCTATATTTGAGATAATTCCAAATCCAATACCTCTCTTAAAGGCAGGAGAACAAGGGAATGATTAACCAGTACTACCAGATACATATTGTCTCATTCAATTATAATGTAAACTTCTGTATGGCAGGGATAGTCCGACTTTTGCATTTGTATACCAATACTTAGCAGAATACTCATACTTTGTTGGGGATAAAAATATATCCA
Source organism: Myrmecobius fasciatus (assembly GCA_023553655.1). Classification (NCBI taxonomy): domain Eukaryota; kingdom Metazoa; phylum Chordata; class Mammalia; order Dasyuromorphia; family Myrmecobiidae; genus Myrmecobius; species Myrmecobius fasciatus. The sequence continues at coordinate 97,580 of JAJPUD010002582.1, forward strand.
AAATGTGACCCTAGGCAAGTCACTTAAACCCCAATTGCCTCAGTAAATATATATATACATATATGTATGTGTGTGTGTATATATATATATGTGTGTGTGTAAATATATATGTATATATATACACATATATATATATATATATACATATATATATATATATATATATATATCCCAAAGTATTTATTAGATGTCCCGTAGTACAGTGGATAGAGTGTGAAGCCGAAAGTCAGGAAGATTCATCTTCCTGAATTCAAATCTGATCTCCAATACTTACTACTGTGTGACCCTGACAAATCACATACTTTCTATTTGCCTCAGTTTTTCATTTATAAAATGAGGTTACATTGTAAAAGGGAATGGCAAATAACTCCAATATCTTTGCCAAGAAAACCCATTTTATAGAATCAGGCGCAATTGAACAAAGATGTTTTATCACATTCATTCATTCATTCATTCAAGAATATAAGAGACTATTAAAGAGAATAAAGATGCTTTCTTGATTCCAGTGGTTATTTCATATGGTAGTATAGGAACAAGGATATTCACAAGGATATCCAGAGACCCTTGTGAAAGAGCATAGTAAAGTTGACTGGATATAGGAGAAACAGAAAGAATGGAAAATGTATTGGTTATTGAGTGCATGTAAAGCACTAATAATAGAATAGGGAGAAATTGGGGGAGGAGATAGGACATCCCACCTTGATGTGGATTGTCAAACTATTTCTTAGGAGAAAAATCTAAGGGCTTATGAGAGGAAGAGGATCTGAGTACAAACCATAGGAGCCTATTCTCTGTTCAGAATGAGTCTTGAGTTGGGGTGTACAGGGAGAATGATTTCTAGGACAAGGCAGAAACAGGCATTCCTGACTATACATCTCCCAGGAGAGATTGTGCTCTTCTGAGTTCTAGGGACCCCATCAATATTTGAACAGTGATAATAAATTCCTGGTATATCTGATAATATAATTATTTTTAATAATAGCTTTTTATTTTCAAAATACATGCAAAGATAGTTTTCAACATTCATCCTTGCAAAATTTTGTGTTCCAAATATTTCTCCCTCCCTTCCCTCACTCCCTCCCCTGACACCAAGTAATCCAATATAGATTAAATGTGCAATTCTTCTATACATATTTCAACATTTATCATTCTGCACAAGAAAAATCTGATCTAAATGGGAAAAAATGAGAATAAAAACAAGCAAACAACAACAAAGGTCAAAAAGCTATATTGTGAGCCATATTCATGCCCCATGGTCCTCTTTTTGGATGCAGATGACTCTCCCCATCACAAGTCTATTGAAATTGGCCTGAATCACCTCATTATCGAAAAGTCAAGTCCATCAGAGTTGATGATCACATAATCTTATTGTTGCTGTGTAGAATGTTCTGATGATTCTATTCACTCCAGTTAGCATCAGTTTATATAAGTCTCTGTAGGGCTTTCTGAAATCATCCTGCTGTTCATTTCTTATAGAACAATAATATTTCATAACATTCATATACCGTAACTTCTTCAGCCATTCCTCAACTAATGAGTATCCACTCAGTTTCCAGTTCCTTGCCACTACAAAAAGGGCTGCTACAAACATTTTTGCACAAGTGGATCCTGTTCCCTTTTTATGATCTCTTTGGGATATAGGCCCAGTAGAGACACTGCTGGTTCAAAGGGTATGCACAGTTTGATAGCCCTCTGGGCATAGTTCCAAACTTCTCTCCAGGATGGTTGGATTAGTTCACAACTCCACCAACAATGTATTAATGTCCCAGTTTTTCCACATCCCCTCCAACATTTATAATTATCTTTTCCTGTCATCTTAGCCAATCTGAGAGGTGTGTAGTGGTATCTCAGAGTTGTCTTAATTTGCATTTCTCTTATTAATAGTGATTTAAAACATTTTTTCATATGACTAGAAATGCTTTTAATTTCTTCATCTTAAAATTGTTCATATCCTTGATCATTTATCAATTGGAGAATGGCTTGAATTCTTATAAATTTGAGTCAATTCTCTATATATTTTAGAAATAAGGCCTTTATCAGAAGCCTTGAAATTAAAGATATTTTCCCAGTTTTCTGATTCCCTTCTAATCTTGTCTGCATTGGTTTTGTTTGTACAAAAACTTTTTAATTTAATATAATCAAAATTATTCATTTTGCATTTCATACTGTACTCTTGTTCTTCTCTGGCCACAAATTCCTTCTTTCTCCACAGATCTGAGAGGTAGACTACCCCTTGTTCTCCCAACTTGTTTATAGTATCACCCTTTATATCTAAATCATGAACCCATATCAATCTTATCTTGGTATAGAGTGTTAGGTGCTGGTCAGTGCCTTGTTTCTGCCACACTATTTTCCAATTTTCCCAGAAATTTTTGTCAGATAGTGAGTTCTTATCCCAGAAGTTGGGATCTTTGGGTTCATCAAACACTAGTTTACTATAGTCATTGATTATTGTATCTTGTTAACCTAACCTATTCCATGATAATATTATTCTGACTCTTTAGTAATCTTCATGTGGCAGGGAAGGGAAAACCACTGCAGGGGAAACCAATGGATCAGAGCTCAAATATGAACATTATTTGTATAAAGTAGAGAAGATTGTATGGGATTATGTTAAGTCCTTATTTGCATCATAACTAGAAGCAGCCTCAGAATTCACCTAATCCATCTGTTTCATTTTACAATTGAGGAGACTGAGGCTCAGAAAAATCACCTAGGTAGTATGTAACAGAGCCAAGATCTGAGTATAATATATGGAATTAAAGTTAGTGGGATGAATGCTTGTAGCAACCCCTTGAAATCTGAACTTATTATCCCCAAGGACCAAAGTAGTAAAAGAAGTTTGCCCCTGCTGTTGGGGAAAATATACTTCTTTATGATATATAATCCTATATTTTCTCAGTAAATATTCCTTTGTAAAAGTTAGTTGATGTTAATTCACCAAATGATGTAAGGACATGTTAACTTTGAGGACACAATTGAAAGGGGACTCAAACTAGAACTGTGAAGGGTAATGTTAATCAGCCAAGCTTTAAAGCCCAGCTTCTTAACTTGTGGGTCATGACCCCATATGGAGTCTCATAACTGAATGTGGGGGTTAAAAATTATGATTTATTATTAGTAAATGTTTGATTTATATACCCAGGCTCACATAAAAATATCTCTGGAGAGAAGGGGTCACAAGTGGAAAAAGTTTAAAAAATCCTGCTCTAAAGAACTGGACTCATTTGTATGAGTAAAAGTTGGGATAAGGATAATCAGAATTTACACAAGCTACAAACTTGCCCAAGATCAGTAGTAAGCTTCTGAGTTGAGATTTAAACTCAGGTCTTGCTAACTCTTGTGTTCTCTCCACTACTAAGCTGTCTCTTACAAATTTAAGGCTATAGGGCAAAGGATCTTTTCCCTTTCTAGACCTTAAAGTTTTGTAGTTAATAAAGAATGTGAAAATTTGAAGTCTCATTTGCACATGAAAACATCAGTAATGTACCTGAACCCTTAGGAGTGGCAATGAACTTACCCTTGGGCATAGATAGCCTCCTACACTTTTTCTCTTCTTCATTTGCATTGCCATACGTGAGTTCTCCATATATTCGGCATTAGACCAATGTGGTCAGCCCAACGGAATTGTTGGAATACTTGGAAGTTTAGTTCAAGAAAGGACCTCATCAGAACGTAATACAGTTTACCTCTCAGACTTTACTATATTAAGTTAAAAAGGTTTTGTACAAACAAAACCAATGCAGTCAAGATTAAGAGGGAAGCAATAAATTGGGAAATCATCTTTACATTTAAGGGTTCTGATAAAGGTCTCATCTCTAAAATAGAGAATTGTCTCATATTTATTTATAAGAATTCAAGCCATTCTCCAATCTATAAATGGTCAAAGGATATGAACAGACAATTTTTAGAGGATTAAATTAAAACTATTTGTAGTCATATGAAAAGGTGCTCCAAATCACTATTGATCAGAGAAATGCAAATTAAGACAACCCTGAGGTACCACTACACACCTGTCAGATTGGCTAAAATGACAGGAAAAGTTAATGATGAATGTTGGAGGGGATGTGGGAAGGCTGGGAAACTGATGCATTGTTGGTGGAACTGTAAACGGATCCAGCCATTCTGGAGAGCAATTTGGAACTATGCTCAAAAAGTTATCAACCTGTGCATACCCTTTGACCCAGCAGCATTTCTTTTGGGATTATATCCCAAAGAAATCATAAAGGAAGGAAAGGGCCCCACATGTGCAAGAATGTTTGTGGCAGCCTTTTTTGTAGTGGCTAGAAATTGAAAATTGAATAGATGCCCTTCAATTGGGGAATGGCTGAATAAATTATGATATATGAATATTATGGAATATTATTGTTCTGTAAGAAACAACCAGCAGGACGATTTCAGAGAGGCCTGGAGAGACTTACATGAACTGATGCTGAGTGAAATGAGCAGAACCAGGAGATCATTATACACGGCAACAACAATACTATATGACAATCAATTCTGATGGACATGGCTCTCTTCAACAATGAAATGTTTCAAACCACTTCCAATTGTTCACTGAAGGAAGTCATATACTCCCAGAGAGAGGGATGTGAAATGTGGACCACAACATAACATTCTCATACTCTCGATTGATGTTTGCTTACATTGTGTTTCCTTTATCTGATATGTCTTTTGTGTAGATACGATTTTTCTTGCACAACAATGATAAGTGTGGAAATGTGTATACATATATTTGATTTGTCAAGTATTTTAACATAATTAACATGTAGTGGATATCCTGCCATCTAGGGGAGGGGTGGGGAGTTGGGGGGAAAAATTTGTAACAGAAAGATATGTAAGGGTTAATGTTGAAGAATTACCCATACATATGTTTTGCAAATAAAATAAAATTTAAAAAAAAAAAGGACCTCATCCTGCCAGGTGATCTTCCAAATCTTCCTAAGACAATTCAAATGGAAGTGATTCAGTTTCCTGGCATGGTGCTAGTACACTGTCCTGGTTTCATAAGCATACAACAATGAGATCAGCACAATAGTTCTATAGAACTTCAGTTTAGTAGTCAGTCTAATACCTCTCCTTTCCCACACTTTCCTTTGGAGCCTCCTAAAAACTGATGGTGTGTAGCATGTATTGATTTTATTATCAATGTGGACACATCTGGAAAGTATACTGCCAAGGAAAGTGAATTTATTCACAGCATTCAAAATTTCTACATTTGCTGTAATTGATGGTTCCACGTATGGATGGCATGATGCTGGCTGATGGAGTGCCTATGTTTTCTTGGTGTTAGGCCAAAATTAGCCCAAGCAGCAGAGAATTGATCCATATTTTGTTACATTTCACCTTTGGAAGCTTCAATGAGTACACAATCATTTGCAGAAAAAAAAATCATGCACCAAAAACTTCCTCCACTTTAGTTTTAATTTATAGTCCTTTCAAGTTGAATTTACTATCAGTGTGGTACCTGACTTTGATGCCATGCTTGTTCTCAATAAAAGCATTTGACAACATGGATGAAAACATCATGCTAAAAACCATGAGAGCAAGCACACAGTCTTGTTTCATTCCGTTGGCAACTGCAAAAGCTCGAGAGCATCATCCATTGTCCAGAAACTAGGCAAGTCTGCCATCTTGAAACTGATGTACTTATTCTCATGAACTTCTCTGGGAAATCAACATAATTTTTCAGAAACCCTCATGACCCTCAGTATCAAAGGCTTTGGTCAGATGTACAAATGGAGTACTGTGAGCTTAATATGAGTGAGTTAGCTCAAATCAAATGCCATATTTGTTTTTAAAATGTGCTCAGAACATTTTTTATGTGTTTAGCACATAATAGGCACTCTGTAAATGCTTATTCCCTTCCCCCAGGGATGATGAAAGAAGCTTCCAGGAAGGGTTAAGAAAGAAACAAGTACAGCGTTGCCTGGTTATTATTGACCATGCTGCAAAAGTTTGACTGTCAACATACTAAGGCTGAGTGGACTGACCCAGCACATTCAGCATCTAGAGACAAAGTTCTCACCTTTTAAACACTGATCGCTGATAGAGGTAATGACAAGTATAAGGTTCTCTCCTGATCAGGGTGGGGACTGCCAGGCCACAGACAGTACCCCGCTATAGGGTCTTTAACCCAAAGGTTCTACTGCATCCTACAGAGATCAAAGTCATGAGTCAGCAAGAAAGGGGAAATGGGGAAGAGACTTGGGAACTCCCATCAGTGTTTAAAAAAAGAAAGAGAGAAAAGAAAAGCTCTGATTGGCCCCTGCCTCTCTTGAGGAAGCTTCCCAGTTACCTAAGTTCATAAAAGAGTCCCATTCATTTGGCCGATGCCTAAAGACTGTTTCAGTCAGTACCCGCTGATCTGCTGAATAGACATGTTTCTCTTTGGGGATGACTGAGGCCATGTCTATAGAAGCTAAGTGACCCTTAATCCTCTTTGTACATCCTCATTGTTTGGGTCATGTAAACCTTTTGTAAGCTTTTCAATGACTTATGAATGCCTAGTTTTATCCCATAAGTGAACCTGAAGTAACAGGGTGTTGGCTTCAGGCCTGCTCCTAACATTTGACATAGTAACTACTTGGGAAGGCATGGATTCATGGCTCATACTATGGTTGATTTGGAGGAGAGGCATTGGGGAACTTCACTTTGGTATCCACTTGCAGGTGCTCTTCTGAGAGTGCAGGAGGAGTCCTCTGGATGGAACAGGGAGCAGACTCCTGTTCACATGGTGAATGATGGAGAAAGCTTTCAGGGAGGGTAAAAAAAGAGCCAGGTTATTGGACAATCTGTAGAAGTTTAACTGCCTCCATGATGAGGCTGAATGAGAATGGCCCAGAGCATTCAGCAACTTCGAATTGATTCCAGCTCTCAGGGACCAAGTAAGCTAAGGAAGCTGTGACCAGACAAAGGATCTCTTTTGATCAGGGTGGGAACTGACAAGTCATGGACTTGGAACCTACTTTATGATTTCCAATTCAGAAGTTCCAATTCTATAACACTCTGCTGAGATCAGAGCCTTGAGATAGGTTAATGAGAGTGGAAATAAAGAAGAAACTTGGCAACTCTGACCAATGGTTTAAAAAAAAAAAAAAGACATTCTCCCCTCTCCCAAAAATGTTGCTCTTGAAAGAATGATGATTTCTTCCACTGAGGGAGGGATTGAGATATGGGCCTTCATCAACAGGGAACTGGGCAGGGACATGAGAAATTCAAATAGAAACCTGATAAATCATTGGAGCAATATCTCTGAAGGTAGTCTAATGGAGTCATTACTGAGACACACTCTACAGCTGAGTAACAAAGGTTTGGGGAGCTAAGGACTTATTATGGAACCCCTAAGCCATTAGAGCTTCAAGATGAGACAGTCTTTTATCCCTTTCTAGTTGTTTGAGATATGGAATTACTTCCGTAATGAGATCCCCATCTCTTGAGAAATTTGCCAAAAATAAAACCCCTTTGTTTTCTACCTCGAGATGCCTCTGATTTATGTAAGTGGTTGGTCTTTTGCCCCACACATTGGGGAGCCACAGAAGACAGACCTTGGAAGTGATGAGTATCATGGACTCGTTGGTGTGGACCCTTTTAGTCACAGCTACAAAGGGAGGGCTACAGGGAAACCTTTACAATTGCCTGAACCATCTCATCCAGTTAACACCACACACTATGGGGTACCCAGGACTGATGAAAGGCAGTTCTTTGGTGATGATGGGCCATGGCCACCCCCTTTGACCTGTGGTGAGCGAACTAGCAGCGCCATCACTGGACCACGTGTTCACGCTGGGGGATGGGGAGTGGTGACATCATTTACTGACCCCCCCCCCATCATCTCCACTGCCATGGATAAAACTAGTCAGGGCCAGTTTACTTTCTCTTAGGAAAGTTTTCATTCAATTTCACTATCCAGGACCCTCTTCTTCAGGACCACCTGACAAGGATCATATCCAGATAAGAGACCTGGCTGCCACCAGGGAGTCATCCTGTAATGGGGTCATATTGGCACGGACTAGGGAAGGACTAGGGTCTCACTGCAGTCCGCAGTTGGAGAGAGTCACCAGTGAAGCAGAACATGAATGTAAATCGAAAATGATATGGCGGACACATGGCGGACATCCCTTCTCACGTGGCCTCTCAACTTCCTGTCGTTTCCGGTCACATGACCTTACAAAGGGATAAGAATACCCAGCAGGAGCAGGAGCGCCGGCTCAGTCTGCAAGCACTAGGGAAGGGAGGAGCTGAGAAGGAGAGAAGTTAGCCCCCTTTCCCCCTTCACTTTTCAGGGCTGGCCCTTCCAGCCAGCTTGGATACTTCATCACAAGGAGGTTTACTGATTGTAAAAAAAAAAAAAAAAAAAAAAAGTGCGTCTGAGGAAGCAGGTTGGGGCCCGTCTAGTCATGGCAGAAGGGGTAGCTTGGGCACCGGAGGGCAAAGACAAGTTTCCAATCAGCTGTACATATATATACGGACTTTAAATGCCAGAAAATCAGTCCAGAAGTAAAAGCTAAAATCCAGCTTTCATCTGGAGGAGACAGAACCAACTTCCATTTTTCCGATGAAAGCACAGCTATGAAAAGCCTTCTTCAGTAGTTGCTAACCCAATTCAAGAGGAAAGCCTTCAAAGAGCTTGAAGAGAAAAGGAAAATGCTGCAGCATAAAACGGGTTGAAAAAGGCGTATTTTAAATAAAGCAGAGAAAAACTGTCACCCGAATCTTCAGGAGACATTTGTGGTCAGAGGCATCTTCTGCTCTGTTTCCAATAAAAATGAGAAGCAATAAAATCGCACTGAGTGCTTATTTGTGGCTCGAGGTCCTGGAATGACAGAAAGGGAGCAGAAAGTCATGATTTTTTTTCTGGAGAAAATGGATCTGCATGTTTTTGTTTGAGTACATATAGCCATTGTTGATTTTTTTTTTTTAAGATGGCATGTGCTTTGAGGAAATAAATTACTTTTTAAATATCTTACAAGTGAAGAGAACTATAAGAATCATTGATTATTTTCACCTCTTTAAGAGAAATAAGTGTTTCTCAATTCAATTTTTCTCCAGTTTCTACCAGACTGTTAAACTGTTTTTTGGCAAATTGTTAATCGTTGCCTAAAGTAAAAAGCGTGTGAATGCTAAAAACAAAACAGATATGGTATTGGATCTGGAATCTGTGCCAAACTTTGTTGCTAATAGGATCAACTCACTGTTTATCTAAGATTTAGCTGTCTTGTATGAAAAATTAAACAAAGATTTTATAAATAAAATTTTTTTTAAAACTTCACTGTCCTTCTCCAGAGCTACCTAAACTTTCCCCTCATTCTGGCTCATTGTGGTAGACAGAGACCTGAAAAGGGCCTCCCTTCCTGAGGGCACTGATGTGAATCACTACATTGATGATGTAATGTTGACCAGGCCAGATGAGGCTAGGATGACAAGAGGCCCTGGATGAGATTGTGGTCCATATGTGGGACAAGAGGTAGGAAATCAATGCTTAGAAAGTCCTTGGTCAAACTTATTCAGTCAAGTTTTGGGGAAGTTGGAAGACCTAAGAATGTTACATGGCCCAGAATAAGCTACTGATACTAGTTTTTTCATACTTTCAGAAGGAAGACCAAAGACTTTTTGGCCTCTTTAGGCTTTGAAGAACCCATCTTCTTCATCTGGATATTATGAAGGGCCCCATTGATCAAATTACTTTCCAATCCATCTCTTTCAGATGGAGCTCAGAAAATCTACAGCCCTGGAAAATCTAAAACAGGCTATGCAACCATCTCTTCCCTTAGGCCTTCCAGATCCTACAAGATCTTACAAAGTTTCTATCAGTCTCTCCATAAAGACCAGGTCAAATAAGCTTCTAATTACTACAAGCTTTTCGAAGTGGCCACTTTCTATACCATGTTTGAAAATTAGCTGCTTGCTATTCCCGGGCCTTAGTTGCTGCTAAACAGGGTCATAATCTAGTCATTGTCCTTGTTTAGAGTTGTTTATTATGAGTTTGGTGATACAAGATGGTCCCTCTCACAAGAGTGCATGTACAACAAGGCTTGTGTTACTAAATGAATGTAGTACATTTAAAATCATACTTGTCTGAGTCCTTCTAATATTAGTGCTCTTCATAAACAATTTGTGATCATGCCAGAGCCGAAGGCCACTATCCTAGAATTCTGCCTCTTCTACTACCCCAATTGACCCTCATCTATAAGAGCCTCTCTCTTGAGAAATGATGTTTTTGTTTTGTTTACCAATGACTCCATAAATTACAAAAGAGGCATATGCAATTGGACTTCAGAAGCTGCTAATCTTCCCAGGGAATAAGGGTCCTGAAAGTCTTTTAGTGGAATGATGTTCAGGTTGCATGGCTGACAGATAAGAGCTTTGAGGTTTAGAGCAGAGAAAATCTTAATCTCCACTGATTCCTGATTGGTGACCATAGGTTTGGTCAAGTGGTCTGGGACCTGAAGAACACAAGACAAAGACTCTCTCCTTGAGGAAAAGACCAAAAGAGAAATTTTGGTGATGCTTCCTATTGCCTACAGTTGTTTGTGGAACGTTAGTACCCATTTGGTAAACAGAACAAAAGATGTTGAGGAAAGGATCCATTGCCAATGTGGATATTCTGACTGGTGATGCTCTTTAGGGGTGACCCCCCTAAATAAGAACAAAGCAGATATTCCTGTCCAACTGGGCTGCTTGGACCAATCAGAACACCCATCTAACTAACCCTCAGTCAGTCTCCATCTGGTAAAATGGCACTCTCCCATTTTAGGACAAGAGTTTTGACTTTGTTAATCATTAGCAACATCATTATGCAACAGACTGCCTACATTAGGTTTCTAAACTCCCAGTAATCACATTTGTGACAAATCAATACTATACCAGGAAGGGAAAGAGCTCTCTGATCCAAAGTGGTTCTGTGTTTACTTGAGCTAAGTACTACTACATATCCTCCCTATTTTAGAGCTAAATAAACTCCTTTTGCTAACTGTTCAATTACCCTATGAGTGTTTCATTTAATCCCAACATTGAACCTGAATTAACAGTGCCTGAAGTTTGGTAAGAGATGAATGGCAATAGCGTAAGGGGATGAGGGATTCCCAGGCAGAAAATAGTGTAGAGTTTAAGTGAATGAATAATAAGACTGAGATTGGGAAGAAAGGGAGGAAAGTGAAGTTAGAACAGGGATTATGATCTGATAAAGTACTGATGGTTAGAGTGATTGGAAGTCTTGAAAAGAATGAAGATTTAGAAGGGCTAAAATCAGAGAGATGGAATAATGGGAGATTATAATCTGAGGAACACCAATTTCCAAGAAGTGGACTTGTGAGTAATGATGTGATCCAATGAGTAGCCATTCCTATGTGTTGTTGTTCATCCATTTTCAAAGAGGACCAGTGACATAATGGGATGATGTCTTCATGATATGAATTGGATTTAAGTAAGCCAAATTTGTACAAAGTCATTAGCCTTTCTCTTCTAAAATCTTTAAATTCTGATGGCAAGACAAAAGTCAGGACTTTGGAGATGTCCAGGAAAGCAGTCAATGATCTTGGCATCTTCTATGTCTGAACAAGGTCTAAGTGTTCCATAGTGCTTGCTTCAGCCACCTTCATGATTGTTGGAAATCTTCCCGTGCTTGAGATAGACATCCTCCTAACTCACTGGGGCCTGTTAGTTACCCTCAACCTAGTTTAGCTCATCTACCAAGATGGTTTACCAGAGTGTGTACATGCTACAGCTTTTTGGAGCCACAGGTGAGAGTTGTAGTAGAGGTAGATGAAGTAGATGAATTTGCAGATAACTAGGATACAAAAGTTCTATAGAATTCTGAATGGGCTTTAATTTCCTAGAAGCAATGAGGTGGCTCAGTGGATAGAGCACCGAACCTGGAGTGAAGAAAACCTGAGTTCAAATCTGACCTCAGACCCTCATTAGCTTTGTGATCCTGGACAAGTCGCTTAACCCTTCTCTGCCTCAGTTTCTCTTCGTCTATAAAATAGGTATAATATTATCTCCATCCCAGGGTTGTAGTGAAGATCAAATGAAAAAATATTTGTAAAGGATTTAACACTATGCCTTGGACATGATAAGTATTTAATAAATTATTTTTCCTCTTCCCTCTGTGAAAGAGGTGGTTTTTGAATGGTTCTGAAAGAATGAGTAGGACTTTAACCAACAGAGACATTGAGGAAGATTGTTTTAGGCTTCGAAAATGGCCAAGTGGTAAAAGTGTGGGATGTATCAAGTAGTCCATTTTGCCTGGGGGTAATGTGAGACGTTGTTGGAAATGTAGAGAAGTGACAGATTGTGCCTTCAGTACCAATCTAAGGAATATGTATGCTATCCATCAGGCAATTGGGTGACATTCCAATACATCATTGTCAGATAATGACACTATCAAGATGACAGCATGATGTCTCCATTCTCAACTTGCTTTGGTGACTTCCCTAGAAGGCTCATTCTGCTTAACAAACTAAAAAATAAACTACTTCTCTGTTAACACTAAATATTCCTCTTGAGAGTTGTGAACCCAGCTGTAATCTTTCTGCTGCTTACATCATCATCCATTAAGATTCTTTATTCAGATCTTATCAACCAATTCTGTCAATGAAGAATGAAGTAGCACAGGACACATCTTGGTTCTCGAGAGCTGCGGGGGTGGAGGTGTGGGTCATATGTGGTCAGGTTCAATGATGTCAACAGATCTGGCTTGAACAATTCATTGGGAAGAGAATTATTGAGCAAGAGGACAATACAGGGACAGAGAAAGTGATCCTGATCACATGGAAAAACTAAACAAAACCACAATAGGTGGAAGGAGGTTTTTGAACACTATATAAATAAAAATAATAATTTGTGGAAGTCAATCAATAAATATTTATTAAACAC
>JAJPUD010002582.1:110465-121391 GCA_023553655.1 Myrmecobius fasciatus
TAAGGGAATTTGTAAAGGCTTTCTATGTGAGGTGAAATTTTAACTGGATCTTGAAGAAAATCAGTGAGGGAAATATAGAGAGAGATTTTCATGCATGGGAGTCAGCCAGTGAAAATGCCCAAAGATAAAAAAATTGCATTGTGTTCAAAGAACAGCAAAGAGACCAGTGATGGGGTATAAAATGGGGTGTGATGGGGTATAAGATGTGAGAAGACTGGAAAAGGGCAGGTTTTAAAGAATTGTGAACACCCAGCAAAATTTTATATCTGATCCTAGAAGTGACGGGGAAACATTGGAGTTTAATAAGAGAATGACTGATTCAGATCTGAGTTTTAGGAAGGTCCCCTAGATACTGAGTGGAGGATGAACTGGAATGGGAAAAAAATTTGTGGAAGTCAGATCAACTAGTAAACTACTGCAGTAGTTCAGGTTTGAGGTGAGCATTTGCAGTATGATGGTATCAGTGTCAGGGATATAGAAGGTCTCATATGAGAGATATTGTGAAGGTAGAATTGATAGGACTGAATGGGAGGATGGGGGGAAGAGTAGAACTGAGGACAATACCTAGTAGATTGTGAGCCAGGGTGACTTGGAGGAGAATGATGCCTTCAATATAGTAGTAGGGAAGTTGGGAAGAGGAAGGATTCAGAACAAAAGTAATAATGAGTTCAGTTTTGAATGTGAGTTTAAGATGTCTAGGGGATATCCAGTTTGAGATATCTAATAAGTAGTTGGCCATGCAAGACTAGAGGTCAGAGGAGATATTAGAACTAGACTAATAGATCTAAGCTTAATCAACATAGAGATCGTTGAATCCATGGGAGATAATGAGCACCAAGTAAAATAAAGGGGGAAGAGAAAATGGCCTGATTGAGTCCCTCAAAGCTCTGTCATTAGCTAGGGGTTAAGTGACTTACCCAGGGTTATAAAGCTAGTGAGGATCTGAGGTCAGATTTGAACTCAGCTTTTCCTGATTCCAGGTTTGGTACTCTATCCACTGATCTCATTATTGCAGTAGCTCCTATTCTCCCTGCCTTTTAGTGTCTCCCATCTCTAACAGCTTTGTGGCATAATGGATAGAGCACCAGCCCTGAAGTCAGAAGGACCTGAATTCAAATCTGGCTTCAGACACTTAATGCTTCCCAGCTGTGTGACCCTGGGCAAGTCACTTAACTCCAACTGCCTCAGCAAAAAAAAAAAAAGGGGGGGGGTAACAGCTTGGTGGTGCAGTGGATAGAGGGATAAAGCACAGCTCTGACTGTCATTCCTCTGTTCAAGAATTTGAATAGCTCCTTTTCTAATTATTGATAAAACAGAAGCTTCTCTATTTGGCTTTTACAACATGGCTCTAGGCTCAATCTTTCGGGGTTTATTGCAGTTCCTCTATGTGCTTTCTACATTACAGCTAAATTGGCCTGCTTTAGATTCCCTCCCCCTTCCTAGAATGTCTTCTTTCCTTCCTTCTGACTCTTAGAATCCCTCCATTCTTCAAAGCTTAGATCAGGAGATCTCTCCCACAGGAAGACTATCCGAATTTGCCCAGTTTCTAGATCTCTTTCCCAGGAAATTATTTTGTATATATTCTGTATTCCGTTTGCTTGTACATGTTGCTTTCCAGAATGAAAGCTCCCTGAGGAGAGGAACTATTTTGTTTTTGTTTTCTTCTTTGTAATCCCCACATTTGCAGTTAGGTATTTAATGAATGCTTGCTAAATTAAACTATTACTTTCACTATGAAAACTCCAGATTTATCAACATCTCCAAGATAACTAACAATCTATTAATGTATTAATGTGATGTCTTCCAAATACGCAATTCTTGACCTTTCTGCAGCTTATGACATTGTTAATGAACTCCTCTTACTCTCCATTCTCTCCTCTCTTGCTTTTCAGAGATACTGTTCTCTGGTGATTTTCCTCCTCTCTGCCTGGGAACTCCCCATTCTCTTTTCTTAGATTATTTTTTATTCCTTCTTCTTGTGCTATTAATCTTGTGTTAGCCCTCATCTCTTCTTTTTCTGTATTCTCTTCTTTAAGGATTTTAAGAGTTTAAAAGCTTCAATTATGGGGGCAGCTAGGTGGCGCAGTGGATAGAGCACCAGCCCTGAAGTCAGGAGGACCTGAGTTCAAATCTGGTCTCAGACACTTAACATTCCCTAGCTGTGTGACCCTGGGCAAGTCACTTAACCCCAATTGCCTCAGCAAAAAGCAAAAAAATAAATAAATAAATAAAAGCTTCAATTATTATCTCTGGGGAAATAATTCCAAATTCTATCTATCTAGTCTTAATTATCCTTCCAAACTCTCTCATGTATACATATATATGCATTTATGCATGCATGCATACGTGGATATATCTGTATGTATATGTGTATATATGTATACACACATATTATGTGTATGTATATATATATATATATTATGAACTTTTTGTTAAACATCACTTACTGAATAACCCTTAGGTATCTCAAATTGAGCATCTCCAAAACAACTCACGATCTTCATGTCCACCACCTCTCCCATCTTTAAACTTCCCCATTCTTTCTAGTGCATTTCTAGCCTTTCCACTTATTACCTAAATAACCTTAGATAAGTCATGTAACCTCACTTTCCTCATTTGTAAGATGACTCCTAATGTTCCTTCCACCAAATTTATGATTTGTGATCTGATCATAACTCTGGAGTCACTCTTGACCCTGCAGCTTCCCATATCCACTCATTTGTCAGATCTTTTTAGCTCCACCTATATAACCTCTATTAGTATTGCATCTAATATTGGATTCTTCCCAACCACTTGACTATCTCTTCATTTCAGGCTTTTATTTCTTCTTGCTGATATTTCTGTAATTGCCATCCAAATGCTCCTCTTCCCTGCTTCTCTCCATAGACATATCCAGTTGTGTGACCATGAATAAGAAATTCAAATTCTAAGTTATGGTATTTGAATATCATGAAATATTATTGTTCTATAAGAAAGGTCAGGATGATTCCAGAAAGTCCTGGAAAGACTTACATGAACTAATGCTAAGTGAAGTGAGTAGAATCAGGAGAACATTGTACATAGCAACAAGATTATGTGATGATCAATTCTGATGGACATGGCTCTTTTTAACAACGAGGTGATTCCGGTCAGTTCCAATAGACTTGTGATGAAGAGAGCCATCAGCATACAGAAAGAGGACTATGGGTATTGAATGTGGATCACAACATAATATTTTCACCATTTTTGCTGTTGTTTGCTTGCTTTTTTCTTTCCCACTTTTTCCCTTTTTGATTTAATTTTAATTTTTATTTTTCATGATAATGTAGAAATATGAATAGAAGAATTATACATGTTTAACATATATTGGATTACTTACTATTTAGGGGAGGGAGTGGGGGAAGGGAGGGAAAAAATTGGAACGCAAGGTTTTGCAAGGGTGAATGTTGAAAACTACTTTTGCATATATTTTGAAAATAAAAAGCTATTATTAAAAAATTTAAATTCTCTGTGCCCTAGAAAATTTTGTAAGAATATAAATTGTTTATGAGGTGCCAATCTATGGTGGCTGTGAAAGTTTTCACACTGAAGTTGTTTTAATTGATAAAAACACAGGTCTAGACCAACTCTGACAATATTTTTAATGTAAACATTTATGATTATATAGGTGTTTTTCTTATTGTTTTTGTTTGTATGTTTTGAAACTAAGGTTATAAGAAATAATCATTTTAAGAAATATCTTCCTTTTATCTATTGAATGAAATAGTAATAACATTATTTTAGCTAACATTCTTATAGTGCCTACTTTGTGCCAAGCACTTCCCCAAGCAATTTACAAATATTCTATCATTTGATGTTTACAACAACCCTGAAAGGTGAGTGCTGTCATAATTACTCCCATTTTATAGATGGAAAAAAACTGAAGCTAATAGAGGTAAAATGATTTGCCCAGAGTTATATAACTAGTAAGTGTCTGAGGCTGGATTGGATCTTGGCTCTTCCTGAATCCAGAACTGGCATTCTTATCCACCACACACCTAGTTGCTCAATCTCTTGAGACCATTCCAAATCCAATGTCTTCCTACCTTTCCAGTCTTCACTTCCACTATTCCCTTTCACTTTCTAGCACAAGAGATGGTCATCATTCCTCAGATATCTTTCTCACTCTCCTGCCTCTATGTTTTAGATCATGTTATTCTCTAGACCCAGAATGCCCTCCCCGCCCTGTCTATCAGTTGTCAACTTACTTGTCCTTCAAGGCCTAGTTTAAATGGGCTACACTACTTCAAGAAACATTCTCTTATTCCCAAAAGCAGAAATGGTCCCTCTTTTCTCTGAACCCAAAGCATACTTTGAACTTCTTATAAAATATTATACTTGATTTTCGTGATATAGTAGTAATTCCCTGAGTGACCCTACAATTTTCTTATGAGCAAAATGAGGATAATAATTTTCACCATTTTCCTCAGTTAAATTATTGTGAGGATGAAATGAGGTATTATGTATAAGATATTGTGATGAAAAAATTCTACATAAATATGAGCTATTATCATTAAATCTCCTACTTTAAAAGAGAAATGCCTGCCTCTTATTACAACCATTCCACATAGTAATATTAATTAATCAACAAATATTTATTAAGTGCTTACTGTCACATATCTGAACAAACTAAATCACTAGAAAGTACCTGAAATTCATGGGATTTTATGAAAAGTTGAATTCCTCTTTTTGTAAATTACATTTTAAAAAACCCACTCAACTCTATGGCATGTGAGGGATAACTAAATATGGCTCATGGATTTGACTGATGAATAGTTTTTATATACTGTATAAGCAGCTTTTACAGAATTTTCTTTAAACGCTTAAATGTTCCCAGATGTGGTTAGTAGGAGCCTGGTATAATTCCAACACCTGCTGCATAGGACTGACAAGGATTCATTTTGGCAAGCCCTGAAGATTCCATTTCAGAAACTAAATGATCCAGAATTATGTTCTAAGCCATATTTTCAGATACAACAGACCCCTGTCTTATTTACAAAATAGCACATAGCTTTATAATTAGAAGAAAGATACATAGGTTGCTAGGAAAGCTGTAATTTATAGTGGAGACAAGAAAACAAAAATGTTTAATTCTAAAACAAGTCTCTGCCTTTTGGGATAATTGGCAACTCTAGCTTAAGTTCTAAAAAGGTGTTATAGTTAAATGGAAGAACTTGTTACTTTCACGCAGGTCTTCCCCAGATGTCTCAACATGGTATAAAGATGATTCTGAATTTTCAAAGACTGTGCCCATGAAATGCAAACATTGGTAGATTCCACCAAGATGGAAAGCTTTCAAATATGGGCCTGTCTGACTGCCTTGTTTTTAGGAATGGTCATCATCAGAAGGCTGGCACTAAGGGAGGAATTTTGGAGGACTTGCTCTGCTTAAGTGAAGGAAATGCCCTCAATGAAATCTTGGATTCTTGAAATGCTGAAATAAATTGATAATCAATAGCTTTTTATTATAATTGGCTATCAGAGTATGTTTGGGTTTCAGATTGGCACTAGTTCTTTTATTTCCCCCGTTCTGCTTGCTAGCATTTCTGGTTGTTGAGGGCCTGTGATGCCAGTTCTCAAAACTATGAAGAGGCAGAAAGAAATAAGACAGAGATTTGAGTCAGGGAGCAACATGTGATAGATCTTGGAATTGTTTGGAGTCTATTTGAGTTCCTTCCAATTGTTTAGAAGGAACTAATCTAGCTGCTGCTGATGAGAAATGGCAAATGTGAGAGAATGTGCCATTTCTGAGTCTCCATTTCTTATGAGATTTTAAGTTGCTTGAAAAAATGGACTTTGTCATTTTTCTATCTTTGCATCCCCAGTATTGATCATAAACATTTTCTCATACTTCAGCACTCTAGAGATCCATGTTTTCATTGGTATCTGTTCCCTCCACTAATGCAGATGATAGCCCTTCTGTGCCTTGGTAGATAATTCTGTGAGTTGCTGGGTCAGAAAAAAAATAGTTCTTCATGACCAACATTGTGTATATGAACATTTCTGACCTTGCTTAATCAAACAACAGGCGACAAAGACATAATCTATCACCAGGTCCACACCTGCAGCCAGATTCTATTCTGTGATCATAACCTTCAATCATGTAGGATTACCTTCCAATACTATGAAGACTTTAGTGGTGAACCTGATTTATATGAGACAATTAATACATATTTGATGAATCAAAATCTATAAAATGGGGATGATATTTATAATTTAAATTTATATGTAACTATAATATGTGTCCAACCTTCTTCATGGGTAAGCCACATCTGTAAACCAAAAAGCACTACAACATGTGAGCTATTAACATGATAACCCCCCTTATATGTTTGAGTTGAAACATAATCAATGAAAATATAATGATTAATACAAAATAGTAGTTAGGTACCTGTCAAGTGAGTGGCAATACATTATAAGTGCCATTGACTTTTTGAGGAAGGAAAGATTACTGTGAATAGGGATGGAGGATCCCAGAAGTTTCTGTGGAAAAGGTAATACTTGACCTACACTTTGAAGGATGAGTAAAATCCATGGAAATAAAGAATAAGCTGAAGGAGGATTGGGAATGGGAATCTGCAAAGAATGGAGTACCAAACTGATAGAGGAGAATGATGGGAGGTAAATCCAGAGTAGAAGTAGGTTGGTGCCAGATCATGGAGAGACTTTAATGTCAAGTCCGGGCTTGACTCTGGAGGAAAAGGGATCTACTGAATACTTATTTGTAGGCAAAGAATTGAAAATAATATGAATTAGAACTAGTGTGTTGAAGTTATAGAATGAGTTACAGGGGAGATTAAGCTTAATGCAGGAAAACCTAACAGAGATATAAAAACAATGTGACAGCTGCATCATAAAAGACTGAGTTCCTCATCACTAGAAGGTTCAGAGCAAATTTAGAATTTTGGAATTTTGTAAAGGACAAACAGTCCATTGGGAAGATTATTGGATTAGGTGACCCTTAAAGTTTCTTTTAACTCTGGTACTGATTCCTTTAGAAAAGTCTAAGAATTTTAGTCAACACTGAAATAAAACAGTGTTTTTTTAAATTTCCTTTAATATTCTTGTTTTTTTAATGGTAGCTGTGGTTACAAATCAAGTCAGTGGTCCATCACTGGTCTACTCTTTTTTTCTCTTGACAATGATGAACACTGGTAATTTCATCAAAGTAACGTTGAATTCATTAAATATTTAGTTCCTAAATAGTATAGAGCACTATGTTCAAGGCTGGGGGTAAAAAGATCCTGCCCCTCTATAACTTAAAGTTTAGTTAGGGGGTGAGACATAAATAACTATAATACAGGTTAGAAAATGATTATATGATTATTATTACTTCTGCTATGTGTGGGAGGAATCAAGGAAGACATTAATAGGAATTGAGCTGGGACTTGATGAAAGGAAAGGATTTTAATAGAGTGAATTGATAGAGTAGGGAGGAAGAGATAATTCTAAGCATGTGATGTGGCCTGCTGAAATCCACAGAGGTGGGAGTGGCAGGATGCAATCGGAAATATTCATCAGTTCCAATTTGGCTACAACTGTAGAGTTTATATGGCGTGTGTGTGTTTGTGCACGTGTGTGTGCACATGTGTGTACATGTGTGTGTGTGTGCATGTTTCCTCAAGATTACTAGGGGGTAAGAGAAGTCTTTGTTTTAGACTGTAATTAGATATTTTTGGTTGCTTTTCCTTTACAAGTCAGAGAAGTTTCTTTGAGATAACATTTTCATGGTTGAATTCCTACATACTGATAATTATGACACAATGTTGTTGTGTCCAGTATGAAAGATGATATGAGCAGTATATATGCTACATCCCTAGAATACTAGTGATTAACAATTTTCCTAGAACATGCTTTGTAATTAACTTTGTTCAATTTTTGCATTTTACTTTTAAGCATAAATATATTTCTTGCTTTATTGTGGCACAAGTCCAGAGAACTTGTCCAAGATCCTTATAAACTATATATCCTAGGATAAGATTTGTCTGATGGCCTAGAAGCCCTGAGTAACCAATCCCAATTATTTAATTTCTTTTGGGATGAGAGAGAGAGGGAGAGAGAAAGAGAGGGTGAGAAGGAAAGAGAGAGAGAAGAAATAGGAGGAAAAGGAGAAGGAGGAGGAGGAGGAGGAGGAGGAGAAGGAGAAGGAAGAGGAAGATGAAGAGGAAGAGGAGGAGGAGGAGGAAGAAGAGGAGGAGGAGGAGAAAGAGAAGAAAAAGAAAAAGAAAAGAAGGGGAAGAAAAAGAAAAGGAGAAGAAGAAGGAAGAGGAGGAGGAGGAGAAGAAAAGAAGGAGAAGAAGAAAAGGAGAAGCAGAAGAAGAAGCAGAAGAAGAAGAAGAAAGAAAGAAGAAAAGGAGAAGAGAAAGAAAAGAAGGATAAGGAGAAAGAAAAGAAGAAGAAGAAGAAAGAAGAAAAGGAGAAGAGAAAAAGAGAAAGAAAAGAAGGATAAGGAGAAAGAGAAGAAGAAGCAGAAAAAGAAGAAGAAAGAAGAAAGAAGAAAAGGAGAAGAAGAGAATGAAAAGGAGGAGAAAGAGAGGAAGAAGAAGAAGGGAGAAGGAGGAGGAGGAGAAGAAGAAGAAAAAGAGAAGGAGAAAAAGAAGAGGAAGAAAAGAAGGAGAAGGAGAAAGAGAAGAAAAAGAAAAGAAGGAGAAGAAGGAGGAGGAGGAGAAAAGAAGAAGGAGAAGAAGCAGAAGAAGAAGAAGAAGGAGGAGGAGGAGGACGAGGAAGAGGAGGATGAGGACAAGGAGGAGGAGGAAGAGGAGGAGGAGAAGAAGAAAAGAAGAAGAAGAAAAGGAGGAGAAGAAAAGAAGAAGTTGCAAGTCAGGTAATAAGTTTCTATAACCAATTAAACCTGCACACAAGTCAGAGTTCCAAGATGGTTCCCAGGTCACAAAATAGAATCTTGTTGTTCAGTCATGTCCAATTCTTCATCATCCCATTTGGGGTTTTCTTGGCAAAGATACTGGAGTGGTTTTGTCATTTCTTTCTCCGGCTAATTTTACAGATGAGGAAACTGAAGGCACACAGCATCAAATGACTTGCCCAGGGTCACACAGTTAGTGTCTCAGTCCAGATTTGATATCAGGAAGATGAGTCCTCCTGACTCCAAGCTGGGTGTTTGATTCACTGTGCCATGTAATTGCGCACTAGAATCTAAGACTAGAATCTAAACTAGAATCTAAGAAACATTAAAATACCTCACAACAATGCATATTTCCTCTAGAGAGGGGTGAGAAGGGGAATGTATGGTAGCTATTATTCTTATAATGCCAACTTGGTAAATGCTTTAGTTTTGAGCTAATGATGTCTACTGACATCTGTCTATTTACTGTCAAAAATAACCACTGGTAGGGATTCATGTATCATATAGAGACATAATTTTTAAGAAATTGAACCTATAGTTAAACTTGAGGATAGCCACTCTCTGGGAATATAGCCTATGATTATGAGTGTGAAAAGGAAATACTGTGAAATAAGAATGAACATGGCATTAAATGTCAGGCTAAGAATTGTTTTTTTATTTTGAGGGAATAGGAAACTTCTGAAGAATTTTGAGCAAGGAAGTGATATAGTTAAATCTATGTTTGATTCTGACAGTATGGATTAGAGAAGAAAGAGGCTAGAGGCAAAGAGATCAGTTAGGAGGTTATTACAATAATACAACTGAGGAGAGAACAAGATCTGAATTAGAATAGTGGCACTATGAGAAGAAAAGAATACCTCTCTTTATTTGCCTTCTACCCTCTAGTTCTCTGACCTTTCCATTTCCATCTAACATAAGAACCATAAAAGTAAAATAAACAGAATCTTTAAGCTAGTTGGATGAAAGGGAAAAATAGAAGATGATTCTAAGATCTTGGAACTAGTGACTGGAAGAATGATATCAACAACATAAATGGAGATTTGAGGGGGAGGAAGAGGAGGTATTGTAGGAAAGGGCATGTTTGGACCATATTGAGTTAGTAGCATTAGAAAAACATCCAGATGGGGAAATTTAGCAGGCATTTTGGCACTAGAACTGATAGAAGAAGTAAGGACTAAAATTGGAGAGTCATCTGGATAGGTGTAATAATTAAAGCCATGAAGTATATCCAAGAGAACAAGGAGAAAAAAAAATGAGAATACTACTTTCCTCAGGGATACTTACATTTATGGGATTGGGGAAGGAAGAATGAGATTAAAAAGCATTTTGAACAAAATGCTAAGACAACTAGGAAATAGAATTATCCTGGAAACCAAGGAAGGAGAAAGAATCTAGAAGGAAGGGATAGAGGACTATGTCAAATATTGCCCCCCACACACAAAAAAAATCAAAGAGTTCAGAACTAAAGGAGCTTTAGAATGATTCCATTCAGTAAATAAGTAGTAAGAGCCCACTATATTTTCTACTCTGGGTTTTAGGGACATATAACCCTTAGAAGAAAGTTCTTTCTTCTTTCTGCCCTCATGGAACTTACAGCCTGCTGTGCAGTCAGCTTCATTGTACCACTCAAAAGAGCTGACTTCATGTCCATAGCATCTAGCTCAGTGGAACTCTTCAGTCTTCTTCTATTTTGTTCTCCATTTCTAGACTCCAGTCGTTTTGGTCTAATTACTCTTCCTGGACGACACTCCTTTTCCCTTCTCTATATCTTCAGATTGGCTAGTCCCTTATCACCCGAACCACTAAGAATTTCTGGCTTCCATCAGTATTCAGGTCAAACTTCTCCTTCTGCAGGAGGCCTTTTTTAGTCTCTCTCCACTGCCACATCACCTCTTACACTCCCAATTGCTAGTGTCTTTTCCTGTAAGATTATCTTCCAGCTAATCCATATGTATCTTATATAAAGCAATTTATGGATAGTGAATATCCTACTAGAATATAACCTTGAGGGCAGGGGCTCGTTTTGCTTTTTCTTTTTATTCCTA
>JAJPUD010002582.1:121401-179765 GCA_023553655.1 Myrmecobius fasciatus
CAACTTCCTTCCTAGTAAACCTATACCATTTGAAAACTCCTAAAATTATGCCCCTAAATCCCCACCAATGTGTGGTCAGCCAGAAAGTACCATTAATTTAAAGCAAAGACTATTTGCTGAGTTGTCATAGCCATATCTTCCTCAGGAACTTAGGGCACACTATCTCATAAATACAGATAGTGTTGACCTTCATGTGGAGAGATATACAGATGTACCCATTGAATATTCAAAGAAGGATTCCTACCTCTGCTGCTACAAGACTGATGGGAGTCTGCCCTTTAGATGCTTAAAGGTGCTTCTTTAGTGAATACTCTTTTAACTGCTTATCTGTAATAGTCACCTTCTCCTCTCACTTCAGGTTTCTAGATAGATCAGTAGATACCCTCAACTAAGACATTGTTACTCTCTTCTTGAAAGAAAAAGAGCCCATGCCCAAAGGGCTATCAAATTGTGCATACCTTTTGATCCAGCAGTTTTTCTACTGGGCTTATTTCCCAAAGAGATCATAAAGGAGGGAAAGGGACCCACATGTGCAAAAATGTTTATGGCAGCCCTTTTTGTAGTGGCTAGAAACTGGAAACTGAGTTTATACCCATCAATTGGAGAATGGTTGAATAAATTGTGGTATATTAATGTTATGGAATATTATTGTTCTATAAGAAACGATCAGCAAGATGATTACAGAGAGACTTACAGGAACTAATGCTAAATGAAGTGAGTAGAACTAAGAGAATATTGTACACTGCAATAACTATTATATGACTATAAATTCTTATGTACATGACTCTTCAACAATGAGATGACTGAGGCCAGTTCCAATGATCTTGTGATGAAGAGAGCCATCTACCCCCACACAACTGAGGGTGGATCACAACATAGTATTTTCACTCTTTTTGGTGTTGTTTGCTTGCATTTTGTTTTCTTTCTCATTTTGTTTTCCTTTTTAATCTGATTTTTCTTGTGCAATATGATAATTGTATAAATATATATACATATATTGGATTTAACATATATTTTTTAACATGTTTAACATATATTGGACTACTTGCCATCTAGGGGAAAGGAAAATTTGGAACACAAGGTTTTGCAAGGGTCAATGTTAAAAATTTATTTATGCATATTTTTTGAAAATAAAAAGCTTTAATTAAAAAAAAGAAAGAAAGAAAAAAAATGAGAAAGAGCCCTTACTCTAGGACCAGTAGAAGGAAGCCTCACTAGTTCTCCCTCAGAGTCTTGACTCTGAGGCTTTTGTCTTCTGAATATTGCAATTAAATCCCAATCCATCTTTTGGTGACTATCCACTATATTTCCTAAATTCACATATCTATAGACTAAGCTATAAAATGGTCATTTGCCTAATTATCTACAAATTGCTCTGATGTTTGGGGTTTTCCAATTTTTAAACTCTTAATGTAAAGGAATTAGTTGGTGGGTGTCTTTCATTCTTGAAGAGGACCAAAATGACATAACTACGTTAGAATTGATTTATCATGTGTCCAATTGTAGCTGATAAGACCGATATGAAATCAGAATGCTCTGCCACAGGTCAGACACAAATAGTCCCTATGAACATTTGAGGTGACTCCTGTAACTCTGTGTATCTTGCATCTCTTTTGAACTAATTCAAATTCTGCTTTGCTCATAGAACATGGCACCTTCTCTGATGAGGGCATATCATGCTGGGCAATCCTGTGTCAATGTCTCCTTTGTCATGCAATCAATTCTAAAGTTCTTTTTTTTTTAATTTTATTTTATTTGCATAACATATGTGTGGGTAATTCTTCAACAATAACCCTTACATAGCTTTCCGTTACAAATTTTTCCCCCCAACTCCCCACCCCTCCCCTAGATGGCAGGATATCCACTACATGTTAATTATGTTAAAATATTGGCAAATCGAATATATGTATACATATTTCCAAACTTATCATTGTTGTGCAAGAAAAATCTTATCTACACAAATGATATATCAGATAAAGGAAACACAATGTAAGCAAACATCAATCAAGGAGTATGAGAATTCTAAAGTTCTTAAGAGAGACCATTGCAGTCTCTGAAGCCAAGAAGCAACAAAGTATGAATCAGTTCTCTGCTGCTTGTGCTAATTTTGGCCTGGAAATTAACAACAAGAACAGGTACTCCATTAGTCAGCATCACATCATCAATACATGGAACCATCACTTATTATAAATGGAGAAGTTTTGAATGCTGTGGATAAGTTTACTTACCTTGGTAGTATACTTTCCAGGGATTGCACACATATGTTGTCAGAGATGGCTCATTGTTTTAGAGGTTCTAAAGGAAAGTGCCACAGAGGAAAGGTATTAGACTGACTACCAAACTGCAAGTCTACAAAATTGTGCTGACCTCATTATTATATATATGCCTGTAAAATCAGGACAGTTTACCAGCACCATTCCAGAAAAGTGAATCGCTTCCATTTGAATTGTCTTAGGAGATCTTGAAGATCACTTAGTAGGAAAAGATACTAGACATTGAATTCCTTCTTTAACTAAACTGCCAAGCATTCAACTCTACTGCAGAGACCACAACTCCATTGGGCTGGCCACATTGTTCAAATGCCAACTATATATTTGCCAAAAAGACTATTTTATGAAGAAGTCACACAGGGCAAGCACTTACAAAGTGGTCAGTAAAAACAAGGGCATTCTCAAGATCACTTTTAAGAATTTTAGAATTGATTGAATTACGTGGGAGATGCTGGCATAGAACTGCCCAGCATGGTGTGCCCTCATCAAAGAAAGTGCTGTGCTCTATAAGCAAAGCAGAATTGAATTAGCTCAGAACACTTGAGAGATACAAAGTTAGAGAACCCACCCCATATGTTCCTAGAGACCATTTGTGTCCAATCTATGATGGAGCATTCTGAGCTCATATTGGTCTGATCAGACACAATTAACTTGACTCTGGCATAGAGATTTTTTGGGGGTCTTCTTCAAGATGATAACAACCAACCAACTAATCAACTCCATGCAAGTAGGAGCCTATTTAATAGTC
The DNA here is from genome assembly GCA_023553655.1 of Myrmecobius fasciatus. NCBI lineage: Eukaryota > Metazoa > Chordata > Mammalia > Dasyuromorphia > Myrmecobiidae > Myrmecobius > Myrmecobius fasciatus. Next base: position 124,420 of record JAJPUD010002582.1, read on the forward strand.
TGTTGAAAGGACTCACCAATATTTCTTTGCCTTCTCAATGGGTAGGAGGAGAGTGAAGAGGAGAGAATTTAAAACTAAAAAAAAAAATCAAAAGAGAGAGAGAGAGATAGAGACTGAGAGACAGAAAGACAGAGAGAGAGAGAATTTACCCTAAAAGAAAAATCCTTGCCCTGAGTGCTACCATCCCATAATTAGTCATTCTTTCACCCTCATCTCTGAATTTGGAATGCTCTTTACCTACTGCAACCAAAACGTGAGCCATAAAGCTATGTCATTTCAATCACCCCTATACCAACTGTTGGGGAACAGGAATGACACTATTGGACTGTTATTTTAGTTCAATGTTGAGATAAAATGAGGTACTTGAATATTAAACTGTTAATGAAAAGTTTACTTAGTCCTAACATACCAAAGTTGTATAGTAGTACTTTGTCCAAGTTTTCATATGGAAAAACATCTGTTCAACAAGATAGGGTGTGATAATTACTATATTCTTTGGGCATTCACCAAATAGGAGGGGCACAGACAAGTGGGAGAGGCCTTCTATGTAACCAGGAAGTCACATCAACACAATCAGAGATAACTAAGAAGCTTTGTCAAGGGAGGTATAGCTTGAACAGTGTGAGCCCTGACTTTGCTGGCTTTTAAAGTTTACCCTTGCTTCTGGTTTGGAGGACAAAGGGGACAAAAAAAGAAAAAGAAAATCCTGATTTGCGGATATTGGGTCCTCTCACATGTATCTCATATCATATAACACCCTCCTACTCATGTGCTCTCACCTGAGGTGAAAGAATACAGCTAAGGGGCTTCTGTATAAAGTTAAACTTAAAAAAAATTGTATTCATCTACCTAGAGATATGAAAAACTGAGAGAATTCCTAGATATATGGAAAAAGTGAGAAATGGCACAATCTCCTGAGCTCCAGGTTCCTCATTTGAAATTGGGGAGGAGGAAAATGGACTCTAAGGCCCCTTCTAACTCCAAAGTTCCATTAATAAGCACCTACTATGTACAAGGCATTGTATCACCATAAAGATTTTCAAGAATATAAAAATTCTGCTGTCTAGGAGAGGGAGGGAGGAAGGGAAGGAGAACAATTTGGAATACAAGGTTCTGTAAGGGTGAGTGTTGAAAACTATCTTTGTGTGTATTTTGAAAATAAAAAGCTATTCAATCTGGAACTGTGTTCAAAGAGTTATCAAACTGTGCATACCCTTTGACCCAGCAGTATTTCTACTAAGCCTATATCCCAAAGAGATCTTAAAGGAGGGAAAGGGACACACACGTGCAAAAATGTTTGTGGCAGCCCTTTTTGTAGTGGCTAGAAACTGGAAACTGAATGGATGCCCATCAATTGGAGAGTGTCTGAATAAATTATGGTATATGAATGTTATGGAATATTATTGTTCTGTAAGAAACGACCAGCAGGACGAGTTCAGAGAGGCCTGGAGAGACTTGCATGAACTGATGCTGAGTGAAACAAGCAGAACCAGGAGATCATCATACACAGCAACAACAGTATTACATGATGATCAATTCTGATGGACTTGGCTCTCTGCGACAAAGAATTGCCTCAAACCAGTTCCAATTGTTCACTGAAGAAAACCATATACACCCAGAGAGAGGGAAATGAAATATGGACCACAATGTAACATTTTCATGATTTCTATTGACATTTGCTTGCATTGTGTTGCCTTTCTCTGATTCTTTTTTTTTTTTCTTGTAGATAGGATTTTTCTTGCATAACTTTTCAAGCATTTCAACATTATTAACATGTAGTGGACTTCCTGCCATCTAGGGGAGGGGAGGGAACTGGGGGTAAAATTTGTAATGGAAAGCTTTGTAAAGATCAATTTTGGGGAACTACCCATACATATGTTATACAAATAAAAAGCTTTAATAAAAAAAATAAAAAAACAAAAACAAAAAAACAAAAACAAAAACAAAACAAAAAAAAGAAAAAAGAAACAACCAGCAGGATGATTTCAGAGAGGCCTGGAGAGACCCACATGAACTGAAGCTAAATGAAATGAGCAGAACCAGGAGATCATTGACTATACAATGATCAATTCTGATGGACATGGTTCTCTTCAACAATGAGGTAATTCAAACCAGTTCCTATTGTTCAGCGATGAAGATAGTCATACACATCCAGAGAGAGGCCTGTGGGAACTGAGTGTGGACCACAACATTTTAACACTTTCTCTGAGTATTTCCTTGCATTTTGTTTTCCTTCTTAGGTTGTTTTTTTTTCTCTTTCTAGATCTGATTTTTTTGTGCAGTAAGATAACTGTATAAATATGTATACATATATTGGATTTGTCATATAATTTAACATATTTAACAGTATTGGACTACCTGTCATCTAGGGATGGGGGTGGGGGGAAGGAGTGGAAAAATTTGGAACAAAAAAAATTTTGCAAAGGTCAATGTAGAAAAATCACTCATATGTTCTGAAAATAAAAAGCTTTAGTTGATTTTTTAAAAAAAGAAATAAAATAAAAAGTTATTTTAGAAAAAAGTAGATAAAAGTTCACCAAACAATCAGCTGACTTAATATTCATCCTTTCTGGTTTTGGGTTTTTGTTTTTTTTTTTTTTTAGCAGAGATAGTCAAGTGTTAGTATTGACACTATTAAAATGATTCAACTGATAAAGTATATAAAACTTCATTTCATTTTTAATATGGCTCTTGATAGCTTATGCTTCAATTATAGGCTTATCTCACTTCTACAAGAGAAGATGAAGTGACTCAAGAAACACTTCTCCCCACCTAGGTTATCAGGGGTCATTGACTTTTTTTGTTTTTTTAAAGAGAGGTGGGGCTTTAATGGATAAAAAAGATCTGACTTGGCAAAGGGAAAATCTCATCCTTTTAATGTCATACAGAGAATGAAAGGAAGAAAGAAGAACAAGTGTATACTTGGAGATAAAATAACAAATTGAAGGTTCTTCCTGAAGAGGAAGGAAAATTGTTCTGAAGAGGAAGCAGCTGTTTGTCTTCCAAAGACATGATAAAGTCAAGCTATAGTAGCTATCTAGTGACACTACATCCAGTAAGGGTGGGAGGGGGTAAAGAAGAGCCATGGAAGTTAATTTTTCTCTGATCAGAGGCACTGAGACAGCTATTTGTTGACATGATGACAACTGAATGATCTTTTGGCTCCTCAAGGTATCTCCAAAGACTAATCAAAACAGATTACTGCTACCCACTTCTTATAATTCAAGGGAAGGTGGGGTGTGTCAATAATATTGCTATAAAGAACCTAGGAAGCATTACCAAGATTATGAAGTCTTGGACAAAAGACTGAAAATGACAGGGACACAAATTGTTTTTTCTTACTACTCTTTATTAAAAGTAAGAGATATAAAAGGCAAAAAATCATTTATGAAATTTATAGATGGCTAAGAAGGTGATATCTGAGAATGGGATTTAAATTTCTGAACCACAGCTTAAAATATAGGAATGATAGACTCTTAGCCAAAGTTGGAATGAAGCTGACAAAGATTGGTAAGAATATGTTTGCCTTTTGTCTTACAAATATAATCAAATGGCTTAAAATTTTAAAAAGGATAGGAGAGGGAGAAATCCACAAACTAGAAACCACAGGGACTAGTTACTATGAAAGAAGTATAGGGATGGGACCACACAGAATTTCACAGGAGAAAAAGATCTATGAAGAGCCATTAATAAAACCCATGACTCAGATGCTGTTTTTGTTTTTTAGTTGTTCTGTTGCATCCAACTCTCTCTGACTCTGTGGACCACTGCGCACCAGTACTGTCCATGGGGTTTTCTTTGCAAAGATACTGGAATGGTTTGTCATTCCTTTCTCCAGTGATCTCATAAGTCTATATGTAAATAGCCAAAGTTTAGGCAACAAACCAGAGGAACTGAAAGTTCCAACAGAAAAAAGTAAATATAATAATTATCACTAAGACTTGTTAGAGTGAAATCTATGGATGATGGCTCTGGATAGGGAATACCTTATGTTTTTTAAAAGGATAAATAAAAGGGAATATAATTGCATTCTATAGTAAGAAGGTACACGCATGAGAGGAAATTCAAGATTAAAGCAGGGAAATACAATGTAGAACAGTGTTGTAGAACTCAATTAGAAACATCTCTCTGGACCACATGATGATTTAGAAAATCATAAATTCATATCATCATTGCTGTATTGCATTTTTATTTTACTTTATCTTGCTATTTTATTTATCTTTTTAATTATACTCTAATCTAGTTAAAATTGGACAGTTTTGCAGGCCTCATGTAGATAGAAGGGTTTGATACCTCTGAAGTAGAACATTTAGGTGCAGATCAGTAGAGGGGAAAACAGAAGGAATTTTACCATCAGATATTTACCACTTAGATAAGAAATAGATGAAGAATTCAGGATATAGATCATAAATCTGGTCCAAAGGGATGATCCCACAGTGTTGTGGGGCTTCAATTATCCATAAGCATGCTGGAATTCTTTGCTGCAAAAAGACCAACTAATAATTTCTTGATTTATCTTAATGATAATTTCATTCTTCAAATGGTGGTGGAACCAACCAGAGGAAATGTTATTCTGGATCTGATCCTCACTAATAGAAAGGACTTGGATAGTAGACAGGAATTTTGGAGGGAAATAACCATGCCTTCCTAGGCTTCATAATGCAGAAAAGAAATTCAACATAGACTCTAGAATTTGAGAGAGGAGATTATAAAGAATAACTAGTATTCTGTGGGCTAAAATTACTTGGGAGAAGGCAGTTTAGAAGGAATGGGAAGTTCCTAATAATGAAATTCTGAAGGCACAAAGAAAAACAATTTCTGATGTAGAAGAGAAATCCATTTAAAGAGACTTATGTCGATGTATAGGGAACTTACCATCCAATTTATATTTTTTAAATATATATAAAATTTTCCATACTGTAAGATTCAGTTAAGTTAGCTTTACTGAACTGCTTTTAAAAATTCTTTGTTCCAAGGAATGGACCACTAGACAAGGGAGAAGATATATTTGGAAATGAAGGTGATATAAAAACAAAATACATCAAAAATATTTAAAGTTACATATAGAAGATAGAAGCAAGAGCAAGATAACAAAGGATGAATATAAGAATATAGCAAGGACCTGTAAAAATAGCATCAGGAGGGCTAACACCGGCAATAATGTGTGTGTATATTAGATACCAAACCCTCATCAGAAAAATTTAGTACAAAAATTATTTGCTGTTCAACACTTCTCTTCTTATTCTAGATACATTAATGTTAGAAACATTTTATTCCCAGTAATCAAACTTATCTTTTTTTAATCCTTCATAATTGTCCCAATCTCTTGTTTGGTTAATCTTCTATCTCTTTTGCCCTTTGTGGTCAAACTCTACAGTAGCTGTCTACAATATATTTTCTACCCTCTTCCTCATTCTTAACTTCTTACAATACAACTTTAGACCACATCATTCCACCAAAACTACTCTCTACAAAATTACTGATGATCTTTTAATTGCTAAATCCAATGGCTTTTGCTCAATTCTCAATCTTCTTGACATCTCTACAGCTTTTGATACTGTTGCTCACTCTCTTCTGTTTGATACTCTCTTCTCCCTAGGTTTTCAGGACACTGCTCTCTCCTGATTTTCTATCTACTTACCAGACCATTCCTTCTCAGTCTCCTTTGCTAGCTCCTGACCTAAAAGAATTACTTGCCAGGTATAGACAGAACTGGCAGGCACGCCTCCAGAGTCACTGTGGCAGGGGATATTTGAAAGCTTAGAAAGAAGGGAGAAGGCACCACAGGGCAGAAGGAAAACTGTTACCTTGATTTTTCAGAAAAAGTAAGAGTCTCTAAACTGCATGCCAATTAGTTTAACTTCTGTTCCTAATAAAGTTCTAGATTAGATCATTAAAAAATTGTGAGCATCAAGAACTTGGGTGGGGGGGAGGGGAGGGATGGAGCACTAGCGCTGAAGTCAGGAGTACCTGAGTTCAAATATGGTCTCAGACACTTAATACATCCTAGCCGTGTGACCCTAGGCAAGTCACTTAACCCCAATTGCCTTAGCAAGAAAAGAAAAAGAAGAAGAACTTGGGGTTGCAATGAGTCAGTATGGCTTCTCCAAAGAACAGGCCATCCAAACTTTTATTTCCTTTTTTTTTTTTTGATAGATAAATCACAGGAATGCTGCGAGATGTAGCTTATGTACATTTTAGCAAAACATTGGGGACAGTATATGATAGCATTCTTGTTGGAAAATGAAAATGCATAATTTGAATGATAATATGATTAGATGATTTAGAGCTGACTGAATGATCAAACTCAAGATGTTACAGCAGAGATTCCTTTTAGCATATAAATTGAAGTAGATGGCAGCTGAAATCTCTATCAGCTCTAAAGTTCTAATACCATGATTTTGGCCTTGTGCATTTTTTATTATTTGCTGCTAGTTACTTACCTCAAGTATGAACAATACTGGGTTAAGAGAATGGGAAAAGGGGGAAGATTTTTCAGATAATTTCAGATTTCTCCTTTGAAGGTAGTACAGAATGATAGAAAAATCACTATATTTAGAAGGCCAGGAAACAAATCCTAGCACTGCTACTTATTAGTTTTGTGACCTGGGGAGATGGGCTTAATTTTCTGGGTCTCAACTTCCACACCTCTAAAATGAGGAGGTTGGTATAGATGAGCTCTAAGATACCTTCCAGCTTTATACTCTATGATTCTATTGTTTTACTTGCATAAATAAATTACAGGTAAATATTTGGATGAATAAAAGCATTTTAGAATGATTATATAGCAAAAAAGAATACTTTCTCTTTTTTAATTTTTTTCAGTTTTATTTTTTTAATTAAACCTTTTAATTTGCAAAACATATATATGGGTAATTTTTCAACATTGACCCTTACAAAGCTTTCTGTTACAAATTTTCCCCCTCTAATCCCTACCCCTCCCCTAGATGGGAGGAAGTTTACTACATGTTAATTATGTTAAAATACTAGGCAAATCGAATATGTGTATACATATTTTTACAGTTATCTTGCTGTGCAAGAAAAGTCAGATCTACAAGAAAAAAAAATCTGAGAAGGGAAACAATGCAAGCAAACATCAATAGAGAGCATGAAAATGTTATGTTGTAGTCCACATTTCATATCCCTCTCTCTGGGTATATATGGCTTTCTTCACTGAACAATTGGAACTGGTTTGAAACATTTCATTGTTGAAGAGAGCCATGTCCATCAGAAATGATCATCATATAGTCTTGTTGTTGTCGTGTATAATGATCTCCTGGTTCTACTCATTTCACTCAGCATCAGTTCATGCAAGTCTCTCCAGGCCTCTCTGAAATCATCCTGCTAGTCATTTCTTATAGAACAATAATAAGGAATACTTTCTAGATAACAATAAACATTTCTCTCAACAATTTAAAGTGAAAGGAAAACTCCATTTTCACAGAAGCAAAAACAGGACTGATCACACTGAAGGAAATTCAAGTAATTCAGAAACAAATTACAAGGACAGGGTAATTAGAGAGTAAGTTTAAAATAAGAGAGTAAAAGTTTAAAATAAGGATGTAATTTACCCCTTCTTTGAAATCCTTCTCTTATGACTGATCATGATATGGAGGTGATCCCTGAAAGCTATGCCAGCAAATCACATATTCTGCTATATTTTACAAAGCTAAAAGGTTTTGAAAACAGTCCTGTTTGCATATGATGGGCTTGGCGTCTGAGCAATGAGTGAAGAAAACCTCATGATATTTTTCATCCAACTCTCTCCTCTCTGAGAAGAGGTCTCTTCTGCACTCCAAGTATTCACTTGTCCTTCTTCCCTTCTTTTTTCACATTCTTCGATTCTCCAACTTCTTAATATATGTTAAGATTCTCTTACCTTTTTAGATTCTTGTATTTCTTCTGCATCAGCTCCTAGAATATTTCATTTAATATAAGTTTTTATGCAGAGTTTGATCTAAGTATTTTTACAGGAAACAAACAACTGAATGAAGAAAGTCTTGTCTAGATCATGATGTACAGTTGAATGGACAATTCACAGAGCTGGTCCATTTATACATACAGATGGACTATAAACCAGGCACAAAATTGAATTTGAGGAAGAGTTGGCTAGAAGACCTTTGGGAAATTGAATATTGCTTTTTAAAAAATAAACAAATGTATAAGAATTGTGCATGTTTAACCTATATTGGATTGCTTGCTGTCTAGGGGAGGAGGGAGTGGGAATGGAAGGGTGAAAAATATGGAACACAAGGTTATACAAGGATGAATGCTTAAAATTATCTTTGCATGTGTTTTGAAAAATAAAAGGCTATATAATTATAAAAAATAAAAAAATAAAAACAAATAAATCTGTTTTTATTGATAGTTTTTGTTTTTACATTCCCTAAATTTCTTACTGTACCCCTCTCCTTCCCCTTTCCCAGAGTCATCTCATTTAGCAAAGAACATTTTTAAAAGAAAAGGAGGAAAAGGGGGAAAAATCAACAAAATCATACAAAACATTGAAAAAAAACCTGAAAATATGTGATGCTCACACTAGTGGACTACTTACTTCTTCTGCAAAGGATATTTCTTCTCGTACTTCTTTGTTGAGACCAGGATTATTTGTTGCCCTTTTGCAACATTAACTTTCAAATGTTTTATAGTTATATTCTCTTTATTTACATTGTTATAGTCACTCTGTATACTGTTTCCTTGGCTCTGCTTAATTTTACTCTGTATCAGATCATGTAAAGCTATTCATGCTTCATTATATTCATTGTTTCTTATAACACAGTGATATTCCTTTATATTCATATACCACAATTTGTTTAGTCTTTCACCAGTCAATAGACATCTACTTTGTTTCAATTCTTTGCTAACACACACACAAAAAATTATTATTTTCGTGTAGGTGGGGACTTTCTTTTTTTTGTCAATGATCTTGGGATGCAAGCCTATTGGTAGAATCTCTGAGTCAAAGCATCTGGATGTGTTAGTCGCTTTGTTTTGCATAGTATATATATATATGCCAAGCTTTTTCTTGGGAAAAAACTCATTTTTTAAAAATATTAATAATATTCAGGTGTATTTTTAATGGGGGAGGGAGGATTACTTTCTTTGCTTCTCCAATGAGTACCTGTGAGCCATTCTTTAACCTCACAATTTTCTTCTTTCTTTTGTTTTAATTTATAACAAGAAGATCAAGATTGCTGATTCAACAAATCTAGCAGTATTTCCATTCACAGATTACTGGTTAAGGATCTCATTTTGGTTTTCCTAGAGTTTTTTTTCATTTAATATTTTTTCCCAATTACATGTAAAGATAATTTTCAACATTCCTTTTTTTGTAAGATTTTGAGCCCTAAATTGTACTATCTTCCTCCCTTTTCTCCTCCCCCCCTCAAGATAACAAGCAATCTGATATAGGCTACACATGAATAATCATGCTAACTGTAGTTCTTTTGAAGTCTTGTTGTGAAAGAAGAATCAAAACAAAAGGGGAAAATCATGAGAAAGAAAAAACAAAAAACATTTTAAAATGAAAATAGTATGCTTTGATCTGCATTCAGACCCTGTAGTTCTTTCTCTGGATATGGATGGCATTTTTGGGGGAATTGTTTTAGAACACTGTATGGCTGAAGAGAGCTAAGTGTATCATAGTTGATCATTGCAGAATGATGCTATTACTAATGTACAGTGTTCTCCTGGGTCTGCAAATTTCTCTCAGCATCAGTTCATGTAAGTTCAGGTTTTTCTGAACTCTGCCTTCTCATCATTTCTTATAGCACAATGGTATTCCCACAACTTGTCCAGCCATTCTCCAATTGATAGGCATTCCCTCAGTTTCCGATTCTTTTCCACCACAAAAAGAACTATTCCAATTTTTTTTTATTAAATGGGTCCTTCCCCCTCTTTTATGATTTCTTTGAGTTACAAAAGGATCTCATTGTTATTATTTGCCTTTTGCTCTTAAAGATGACTATGACATCAGGAAGGTGATGCTAAGACTTGCAGGTGAATTGGATTTAAGTGTGAGTGTACTGTACATTCTCTCTTCCAGAGCCATCTGGATCCAGTGGCAAACTATAGATCAGGATGACTAAGAGATGGTCTTAGAAATAGTGAGAGATCTTGGTCTTTTTAAACCAAGATTTTTCCCAGGTCTCACTTTGCCTGAGACAATGCCAGTTCAATAATTAAGGATAGCTAAAAAGAAATGAGACAAAGAATGACTTCTTTTACCTAGTCAAAAAAAATAAATCTTGGGGGTGTGTGGCAGGAGAGATTCTCAGGGTTTCTGGCCAAAACAAAAACAATTGTTATTTACACTCACTCTGAATCATTAGGGCTAAATAATGACCAAATGAGGTTTGGGCTGGGACCATTTTTAGAGTCAATGACCAAATTAAAGTCTGAGCAATTTCAGTACAAAGATAACACTGGAAGCCAAATTGCAGAGAGTTAAGTGGGAGAAAGAAGCAGAGGTATTGATTGTAGATAATCTCAAGGGATTTAACCTTAGGAAAGGAAAGGAGAGGTATAAGATGATAGCAGAGTTGGATGGATCATGTGAGGGGGTGTTGAAGTTGAGAGAGGCATGTTGGGAAACAGCCAGCAGACAGGGAGAGATTGAAGATAAGTGAGAGAATGAGGATGGTAGAGGGGGCAATTTTCTGAAGAAGATATAATGGAATGGGATTATTTGCACAAGTAAATGAGTTTGCCTTTGCAAGAAGCTCTACCTCTGTGTGAGATGGGTTGAAAGAGAAGATAGTGGTAGAAGGCATCTGAATGATGCATATTAAGGAGGAAGGGAGAAGAGGGAGCCATGGGAAATTTAAGGAGGTATAAAAAAGGTTAGGAAAGCTGCTCTGGTGAATGGAATCCCAAGTCACTTGTTGTTTATTGTTCTTCAGTAATTTTTGGTCATGTCCAAATTCTCATGACCCCATTTAGGACTTTCTTGGCAAAGAAACTAGAGTGGTTTACCATTTCCTTCTCCAGCTTATTTTGTAGAAAAGGAAATTGAGGCAAACAAAGTTAAAGTGTCTTATAATAATGAAATTCCAATTGATAGCTGTGTAAAATAATTTGTAATGGACCAAGTTAATTTGATTTCATGATTTTCTTTAGCTTCATTCAGCCATATGTGAATAGGAGTTAAGGTGGCAGATGATGGGAGTTATCCAAAACTGATGCTTGGCTAAGCAAGATCTTCAACAGGATAAGGGAAATGGAACAGTTGTGGGCAATGGCAAGATTAAGGGTATGGCCATTTCTGTGTGCAGCTGAGGTGACGTGGAGAAGCAAATCATGAGAAATAAGAAGATTGAGGAATTAGGAAGTAGAAGCATGAGGAAGTATGAATGTGTATGTTAAAGTTCCTTAGTATGAGGTCAAGAAGTTGGGGAAGAAATAGACTGCCTAGGGTCACACAGCTAGAAAGTCTCTAAGGCCATATTTGAATTCAGGAAGGTGAGTTTTCCTGACTCCAGACTTGGAACTCCATTTTCCCTGCCACCTAACTTCCCTTACTCAGTCAATTAGAAAATTATAAAAAGATTTCCTTGCTTGAAAGGGATGGCTGTATGTTTATTCTACTGCACATTTGAAGTAAATATTCCTTTGTAAAAAAAAAAAATCAATCTGATTCTTAAGTGGTTAATTTCATGTGGCATGCTAGGTACTCCTAAAACTCAAAGTAATACAATTGATGAGGGTTTGCACCAATAGCAGAAACTAAATACCTTCATATCCCTTAAGGGTATCAAAGATGGATAAGATGTAACATACTTGGGCCTTCAAGCTGTAAAAGACTGGGTAGTCACTATTAAAAGAAATAATAGATTCTCCATCACTAGAGGTATTCAAGATGGTTCTGGATAATCACTTATTTGGGGGGGGGGTGAAGATATTCTTATTCAGAGAGAGGTTAGATCAAATGGTCTTTGAGGTTTCTTCTACCTCTGAGATTCTGTGATCATTAGATGGTTGGCCACTATGTGACAAAATTTTAAAACCATTACAACTCATGAATCCCATTTGCTAGGTTGTGGTTGAGTTGTAACCTGCTTTGTTTGAGGGAGGATGCCCATATGGACAAAATCATGGATTCTTGAAATATTGAAGTAACTAATCATTTCCAAATGATAAAGGATAGTTATCTAGTAAAAACAAAAACAAAAACAAAAACAAAAACAAAACTATGCTGAAAAAATCTTTCTTCTACTGTGAACATTAACAATACATAATATACCCTGAAATTTGACAAAAATCTCATATTCATTCATTTAATAGATGTTGAATAAATGCTTATTATGTGCAGTATACTATATTTCAATAGGTAATTCTAATTAGTTTGACTCTGTCTATAAAAGTACAGCAATATATTTGTTCTACTATATCAGTTAAATTATAACACTACAATATTTACAAAGATCACCTATCTTGTGATACAAAAAGTGCATACAACTCATTTTGCAATGGGAGGCAATGTGTTGCTATGGTCTGAAATTCCAGCACCCTAGGTTCTAGGCCCCAACATGTTGTTATCTTTATCCCATTAAGAATCTAAGTGTCTGTCTTTATTAAATGGAATAATTGGACTAGATGATCTCTAAGGTTCCTTTTGATTCTGTGATTCTAATCACTCTAGAGGCATCATTCCACATCTGGATTTTAAACAAAGAAAGAAAAGAAAAGAAAAATTAGTTTAAACAATGCATTCTTTAATAATGACTGAGCTCATCGAAGAAGAGATAAGGAAACTACTTGCTTCTCTCCCAGGTCCATTCCCCCTTTCTGGACTTTTTCTACTTCTTTCCCAGCAGTCTTTTTAATCTTAGAGAAGCTTCTACATCTTCAGCTCTTCTTTGATTGTTTAATTCTTATCTGGAACTTCCTCTAAAGAAAATGTTCAGTCCAGTAATGTTCACTTTTCTCCTGACTCTGCTTCTGACTTTTATACCTTGCCTCCCTCACCAGTACCTTTTGTTAATACTACCAACACACCCCTATTTTTGAGCTATCTTTTATGTGTTATCTTCCCCTTTTAGAATGTAAACTCCTTGAAGGTAAAGGTTGTCTTTCTTTTTGTTTGCATTTGTATTGCCACAGGACAATAGCTGGTATATAATTAATAAATACATTATTTATTCATCTGTCTATCTAACTGGTAGAGGTGAGAGACTATGGGTATGGAATATTGCATCTATTGTTAAGATTGGCTGACATATGAGTGATTTTTTCTGAACTTAGTTTTTCCTTTGTTATATAGGATGACTCTGGGTGGAGAAGGGGAAAAGATATATTTGGAAAGTTAAGTGATATAAAAATAAATATGAATATAAAAAGAGATCAATAAATGTTTAAGGTAAAAAAATAATTAAGTATCTGGATAAAGAAGAGAGAGAAAATTCTTTAAAATATATCAAGAACTTTACAACATCCACAACACAAGTTGTTTTACTTCCTGCCCATTTTATATTTACGTAAATACCACTATTCCACATAATCATAGTTTCTCTCTCACTCGGATTCTGAAGGAATCAGTACATATCCCCAACAAGTTGTCAGCCAGAATCTGCTTTCTTATTCCCACAGAGAACAGACATATAATCTACCACAGAAAAAAAATATTTTTTCTTTATTCTAATTTTAAAAAACTCTTGAGACTCAAAGGTAAATCCATGACCTCCATTTGCTTGTAAAGTTTCTTACTAAAATATGTAATTAAGGAGTTCATTTTTTTAAATGCCCTAATGATCCAAAGATTATAAACAAATCCTCAAAATAATTGTAAACTACTAGCAATCATGTGAAATGTTGTTCCAAATCACTAATAATAAGAGAAACATAAATCAAAATAATAATACTGAGGTTTCATCTCATGTTCAACAAAGATAGGCTAAGATAATAAAAAGATGGGAATAGTCAATGTTGGACAGCTTCAGTCCTGGATCCTCTTCTGCCTTCTACACTGTCTCAATGAACTCACCAGTTCTCATTAGTCCAAATAGTATCAGTTAAAAATAGTATCCACTATTATAAACAGAAAACTTCAAAATTTATTTACTCAGTCCTCATCTCTCTCCAAAGTCTCCAAATCTCTCATCACCAACTGAATTTTAGACATTTCCACCTTGAAGTCCAATAGACACCTCAGACTCTCCAAAACAGAACTCATTATCTGCCCCCATTAAAAAATCACTATTTTCCTAGCTTTCTCATTTTTGTTCAAGGAACCATCATCCTTTCAGTTACCCAAATTTATAATCTGAGTCATGCTCAGCTCTTCACTCTCTCTTTCCCTTTCTCTCACTTCATATCCAGTTACTTGCCAGGTTCTGTCAATTCTATCCAGGCAACACTTCTATTCATCCCCTTCTTCTACTCATACAGCTACCACCATGGTCTGGGTCCTTGCCTGTAATAATTCAATGGCTTTCTAATTGCTCTCCCTGCCTCTTGCCTCTTCAATCTATCTACCACATAGCTCACAAAAAAAATCATATTCCTAAAATTTAGTTCTAACCATGTCACTCTTCTGCTCAAGAAGTTTCAATGGCTCCATATTCCTGCTAGGATAAAGCAGTGTTTAGCATTTAAAATCCTTTGCAATCTGATTCCAATTGGTCTTTTTAGATTGAATATATTACTCTCCCACCACACATTATACATTCAAACTCTGTACACAAAATTCAATCTCCTACCTCTGTGCCTTTTTTAGGTTGTCCCTTACTCCTATAATGCCAGCCCTCCTGATCTTCACACAATATCCAGCTTCCTTCAAAACATAGTTTGGGTGTTACCCCCTTCAAGAGGACTTTCCTAATCTCCCAGTTAATAGTACTCTTTGAAATCACTTTATGTTAATTTACTTTGTATGTATTTTACATGTACTCATCTGGATAGATCTTGTTTTCCCCAATAAAATATAAACTCCTTGAAGGTAGAGACTATTTCCTGTTTGTCCTAGCACCTAGCACAGTTCCTGTCGTGTAATAGGCATTCCATAAATGCTTGGGGAATTGAAATAAAGAACTTCCTCAGTATTATAATGTCTAGCAAGACATCCAACTAATCCAAGCTTTGTATCCTCTGCAAATATGATGAGTAAGACATCTATGTCTTCATCCAAGTCATAAATGAAAAATCCAAACAACGTAGCGCCATGCATATATTTCTGGGCCACTCACTGGAGGTCATTCAATTTTAAATCAAGCTAATCTATAAAGTCCAAGAACCACCTTCTTATACTACTGACTAGCTTACATCAGGACCAGCTTAAAAAAAAAAAGAAATTAGTGTCAGAAACTGTTAAAAACTTTGCTAAAATCTAGGTAACTGGGAACAGGATTAGATAAATAAGATCTATAAACAATATCCACAAGCAATTGAATGCAGAAACCCAGTGTTTGACAAATCCAAATACACAAGCTGTTGAGGAAAGGTCTCTACATTCAACAAAAACTTCTGAGGAATGGAAAGCAATTAAGCAGGGAGTAGGCTTAAGCTAGAATCTTATGTGACATGCCAAAATAAACTTCAAATGAATAAAAAATTTAAATATAAAAATTAGAAAAGAGAAAGTTCTTAACTAAAACTAGATTTTTACCCCAAAAGGGATAGAGGTGTTTCTAAAAATAAGTAAATAAATAAAACAGACAATTTAGATTACATAGTTTTTTTTAAACTTTTAGATAAATAATATTAATACAACTCGAGTTAGAAAAGATATTTTTAAGCAGGAAAAATATCTTTGTTCCAAATGTCTGATAACCAAGATAATAAGGAACTGACACAAACATACAAGACCAAGAATCATCTAATAAGTGAGTGGTCAAAAGATATGAACAAGTAGTTTTCAAAAGAAGAATTGTAAACTTCAAAAAACCATTCAAAATATTGATTGTTTTTGACCCAGTGAAGTTGCAATTGGTTCTTTTTGTCCATTTTAGGCTGCTTCAGTTTCCTTTAAGCAAAACATAGTTTCTTTGCTATGTTTCTTTCAGAATTGTAAATCAATATCTAGTCTATCCTTGGTTCCCAAAGCAGATACTTCCATAAACTGATCTGTGGTTGCCATGAACACCTTGATGGGAAAATAGGAAGTCCCACATCCTCTGAACCCTTCAAGATGTTCGAGTTCCTCCAAACAAAGGGGTGAAGGAAGGACACCTAGGTCAAGACCTTTTTTCCCCCTCCTTTTCAAAGGTTTTACTAGAATACCATGCTTACTTCAAACTCTTGAATGACTAAACTAGCTTAATAATTTATGGACTCCTAGAGAATGACCAAGTTTTCTTGACCTATCTGAAAACTATTGGCTATGTTCTCCTATAAATATTCCACAGAGAGATTGTGCAACATGCTTAACATCTTCTTGGTATTGACATTAAAAAGGTATTAATATAATACTTGAGCTATCCATTTATTATTTTTCTACTCTAGCTACATAACAAGTCTATGTTCTTTTTCTGTTTATGCAACTCTCTAATGCTATTTTATGCCATTTTTGCAAATTAATTATTGGCAATATGCTGCAATTCAATTTTGCTGACCTTGTCTCTCTTAACTTCCCTTTGGGTGACGCCAGTTCTAATTCCTTGGAGCCTCTGATATTCTTTGGGTGAGATTAGGTTAAAATATATAATTTGTGGTCAAGAAATGGAACAAAATATATCACTAAGGAAATGCATGATTGGAATAGAAAGTGGGCCAATCATGTAGCCAGAATAAGGAATAAGAGAAGGACAACTTAAAGGCTGAATTGTTACTCACAAAATATTAAGCCTTCAATATACAAGATAGATTCTTTTTGAGGGATCTAGGAAGATATAAACAAAAACCTACTCTCTTATCTTTTGAGTTCCCTGATTTCCTTCAGGTCCTAGATAAAATCCTATCAACTGTAAGAATCTTTCCAATCTCCTTTAATGCTAATACCCTCCATCTAAGATTAGCTCTATTTTATTGTGTATTATATCTTATTTGTACATAGTTGTTTGCATTTTGTCTCTCATTATACTGGGAGGTCCTTGAGAACAAGGACAGGTTTCTTTCCCCTCCCCTGGAATATAGCGAGTGATAAATGCTTGTTGACATGATTTGAAGAATCATAAAGGGTGAGAAGGCATGAATAAACAATGATCTATACTTGTGGAGGGGCTATTCATTAATGAAATCCCATAATCACTAAAGCAGTCTCTTATTTGGATTGTAATATGGAGAAACTGAAATCGGGACAGTTAGAAGGTTGTTATAATAAAACATATGGGTAGCAATAAGGATCTGTGCTAAGATGATGTCAGAATAAAAAAAGAGACAATGGATAATAATTTACTAAATAACTGCCATATGCTAGGCATTGGGCTAAGCACTTAACAAATATTTCATTTGATTCTCACAACAACCCATCAAAGTAGGTGCTATTAATATCCCAATTTTATAGTTGAAAAAAAAAACCAAACAGAATTTAAGTGGCCAAGAAGTGTCTGAGACCAAGATTTGACTTCAAGTCTTCCTGACCCTAAACCCAGTACTCTATCCATTGAGTCACCAGCTGCTTTTGCTTCAGAAATAGAACAAGACTTAGTCACTAATTGGCTCTGAAAAGTTATGAAGAAAATAAAAATAAACTAGAGTTTCAAACCTGTTGGTTCCACTAGAAAAAAAGGCTGTCATATTAAGGAGCAGGTTTAGGGGGAAATATTAGTTGCTTGCATAGCAGTATTCTGATTTGGCAGTATTTGTGAGATTTCCTAGTGGAGATGTCTTGTAGGCATAGGGAAATTCAAGAGCAAGAGCTCAAGAGAAAGAACAGAGCCAGAGATGTAGATTTAGGAGTTATATGTGCAGGAGTGATAGTTGAAGGCCATGGAGGTACATGAGATGGTTAAAGAAGAGAACACAGAGAATAGAAGGCCAAGGACAGAATAATCCACCATACTTGGATCATGAATTGGTTTTTGTTTAGTAATAAGTTTACATAAAACCGTCCACACTCTTGTTTGGTTCCTCTTATAAGCAATATATATATATATATATTTGTTCTAGGTTAACTGGGAAATATACAAAGTATATCTAGAACTTTAATCTCATTAGCATCAGGCTTTACCAGTTGAACAAACTGAAGACCCAAATGATAGTCAACAAGACTAGAAATATTTAAATGCTCAAGGATGAAGTTATTGCAAAATTAATTACCAAATAAGATGTAAAGCAAAGCTCAGACAACCATGAATTTTAGTCTTATGGGCATATGCAAAAAGATAGTAAATAATAATTTGCTGGAAAAAGTCATATCTAGGATTTGTGGTAGGTTGATAAGGATAGACTTTTTAATTTAGTAACTTGTTTCAAAGTATGAGTTATGTGTAGAATAATATCCTACTACCCAGAGAATCTAACAAACAGTATGAATAGCATCAGCAGATGTAGGAAGAACAAAGAATTAATTTCAGGGAGAATAATGGAGTGGGAAAGCAGACAGTGGTATTCTACTATTCTCTGGAGTTAAAACCTGAGGGAAGCTGGTGCTTCAACTACTACACAGGACAGAGAAAGAAAGAATATTTACATAGCAAGAGAAAGACTAATTGGGGTGTGATTCTACTTCTGACAGGAAATTAGCTGAGCAACATTATAAATAGCTCATAAGTCAAACCTTATTTGTGTGTTTGCTCTTAAAATGCAGTCAGCAAAGAGGTAACCTGTAATTATTTCTATGTGGGTTGGGCAGGCATGCTCTCACAAAGTCATTGGAAATGCACTTAATTGGAAAGACTTAGTGGTTCTGTGAATTAAAGCCTTGGTTCCTAACAGTCTCTGTTATAGCTGAGTATGTACTTCCTTCCGGAACCACTAACAGAGTCCTTGTTCTCCAAGGAGGGGAACATACTGTAATCCAATCAATTCCCATTAGCCTAAAAGGGAGAGACATTTGTTGGAGCCATGAACAGCTTATTGGCTGGTCATCAGCAGGAGACCAAGCCAATTACTAACTCTGCCACTACAAAGGATGATGGAGAGGAAGAATTACAGAGGAAAGGAAAAAGAATTAGGGTTAGGGTTAAACATGGGAAGGAGAAAGGGAAGGAGGAAGAGGAGGTGAAGGAGGAGGAAGAGGAAAAGGAGGAAAGGAAAAAGTTATGGATAGAGCACTAGAGTTGACACCAGTGTAAGACCTGAGTTTGAATCACTTAAGACACTTGTTAGATTTATGACCCTGGGTAGGTTCCTTAATCTCACAATGCCTTCTCTAAAATGAGGGGGTTTGATTCCATAACCAGTTTCTTCAACCTGTCATGGAAACAAGACTCCTCGTCATCCTAGATGTCCTGTCCCTCCCCTCTTTTCTGTGAGCTAGGCCATTCCTTTCCAGACACTTCCTCAAGGAAAAATGGTTAACTTTTATCCTCACCCTTACATCCCATCCCAGCCACTGATAACTCATTAATTATGTAGAATGATCCCAGTATAAATATTCTTTCTCTATGCTAGGAAGTGATAACATTTTTCTTTTTTCATCTTTGAATCCCTGGGGCCAGAAAATAAAATGGATGGCAAAAAATTGTGCAGTTTCAAAATCCTCCTCCTCTTCTCTTTCTCTAGCAGCCTCTCTGTTTCTCTATCTCTGTCTCTTTCTCTCTTCCATCCTACAAAGTGACCCAATTGCTTCTTCCTAACTGACTTTCCAATAATATATTTATATGGTAATGCTTTAATTGACAGTTTATTGAAATTTCTGGCTTCAGACACAGCATAAACATTTAAAGAAAGATAAACAACACAAAATAAAGGTAAATAAATTTAACAGAAAACAGGCATTCAGTATCCAAGGGAAAAATATCAACCTTAATTCTTTCCTTGGAAAGGGAAGCCAATGAGCCTACAAAGAGAAGGGAATTAAAGAATCAGTACCTTAGGGTCTACAATGAGATTTTCAGTAATGGAAAATCCATCATGAAGTTGTATGCACCAGCTAGCCACACAACTTGCTCCTAGAATTCTGATATCTACTCCTCTTGGTGACTGTTTCATCACATCTTCTTCTCTGCTGGTTCTCTGGTTTCCACACTTCCTCTTGGTCTCTCCACTCAGTTATCCCCTTTGGATAAGAAAGGCTGGCTTGTCAGCTAAAGTCTGGCCTGACTTAGGACAAACTCCTTAGGGCTCAAGGAAGGAATGCTGAACAGACTTCTGATCAAACAGTGAGCATTCATCTCTATCATCCCAGTCCCTTTATAAGCATAAAGACAATAATACATATGAAATAACCCTGGACTGAAATAAAAGACCTGGATTCTCTTCTCTGATGTGCCATCAGCCAAATGTGGGGCCCACTTTCTGAAATGTGCTTCCCCATTCATCACAGTCTGCTAATAATAATAACCCTTGAAAAATCCCAGTTCATGGAAACTGAATGGATGCCCATCAATTGGAGAGTGGCTGAATAAATTATGGTATATGAATGTTATGGAATATTATTGCTCTGTAAGAAACGACCAGCAGGACAATTTCAGAGAGGCCTGGAGAGACTTGCATGAACTGATGCTGAGTGAAACGAGCAGAACCAGGAGATCATCATACACAGCAACAACAGTATTACATGATGATCAATTCTGATGGACATGGCTCTCTGCAACAAAGAATTGTCTCAAACCAGTTCCAATTGTTCACTGAAGAAAACCATATACGCCCTGAGAGAGGGATATGAAATATGGACCACAACATAACATTTTCATGATCTCTATTGACATTTGCTTGCATTGTGTTGCCTTTCTCTGATTTTCTTTTTTTCTTGTAGATAGGATTTTTCTTGCATAACTTGTCAAGCATTTCAACATTATTAACATGTAGTGGACTGCCTGCCACCTAGGGGAGGGGAGGGGACTGGGGGTAAAATTTGTAATGGAAAGCTTTGTAAAGATCAATGCTGGGGAACTACCCATACATGTTATACAAATAAAAAGCTTTAATAAAAAAAAAGAAAAAAAGAAAAATCCCAGTTCATATATTGTCTCCTCTTTGAAATCTTACCTAACTGCCAAGCTAAAGGCAACTTATTTCAGATTTCATTATGATCTGGGAGAATCACTGGATCTAGAATCAAGAGACCTGAGTTTGAATCCTGAGTCAACCACTTAATATCTGTGTGAAATTGGGCGACTTGTTTAATGACTTTATGCTTCAGTTTCCTGGTACTATCTACTGTTTATCTCATGGAACTATTGTTAGGATCGATTGCAATAGTGGGTATACATATTATAAACTGCAAAGTGCTATGTAAATGTTAGGCTTTTTTCTTTCCTAAAATGAAGGGATTGGACTAAATGGGCCTGATGAAATCCCTTTCAGATTTAAATACTGTGACTCAAGAAGTATACTCAGAAATCAAAAAAAAAAGGACATTTTATGCAAGAAAATGTAAGATAGTGGAATAATTTTGTACATGTGAAAATGAATTGCTAGAGCATATCTGAAAATTAGATAATGTAAATTGTTAGAAATACACATACACACATAACACTGACTCTAGATAGATTCTAGGTAGATTACAGTCTTTCCTCTTCTCTTAATCTGATTAAGTGCAGCAAGAGAAGCCTCTCAGTAAAGGAAAACACTTGAGAAAATAGTATCCCAGAAAAACAAATAGATAACAGTCTAAACTAACTAAAAAGGATAATGTATTCCTGCCTTTACTCCACTATCTTGGTTCTGCTCCCAAGGATAAAGTGCTTAACCTAATTGTATTGCTTGCTGTCTTGGGGAAGAAGAAGAGAGAGAATAAGGGAGGCACAACTAAGCAAGAGTTTGTATGAAAAAGATCTAGAGTTTAAAGTGAATTGCAGATTCCCTGTTATCAATATGACATGGCAGCCAAAAACCATAGATGTCAGGCTCTCTTAGTAGATGCCAAGCGTCAAGAATAAGGGAGAAGTTAGCCCTACAAATTTTCTGGATTGAATTCACATGCAATACTGTGATTGGTTCTGGTTGTAATTTTAGGAAAGGCATAAACAGTCTAGAAGCCAGTCTAGAAGAAGTTGGTCATTCTAATTAAGAATTCTTGGGAGAAACTGGGGATGGTTAGCTTGGAGAAGACAGGAGAAACATGATGGCTGTTTTCCAGTTTCTGAGGTACTGTCATGTACAAGGGGATTAAGGTTCTGCAGAACTAACAATGGATAGAAACTGCATGTACATGGATTGTAGCTTAATGTAAGGAAAATGTTCCTAATAATAGGAATTATCTGAAAGAGGAATAAACTACTTCAGGAAGTCATAGATCCTTGGTCACTAAGAGTCTTCCATAAGAAATTGAATAAGCACTGTCAGGAATATTGCAGAAGAAATTCCTGATGCTATATGGATTGAATTCTGAAGTCTCTTCCAACTCTGAGATTATATCATTCTGCTTTAGGCAGAATCTTTGGAGATGTAAAAAAAAAAAAAAAAAAAAAAAGCAGCTTACCCTAGCTCTGCCACTAATTCGCTATATGACCTTGGAAACATCACTTTTTTTTCTTTCTAGGTGTTAACATAAATATGAAGACAGAGGAGTTACATCCTGGAAGCAAGAAGATAGGAACTACTGCCAATAAACCTAATGGGGCAACAGCTTCTGTTCAACCTTGAGGCTGCTCTTGGACAGCAGTCCAAGACTGCTGGATCAATGTTCCTAAATGAACACTTACCCCTAAGCTACAGAGCCTGAATGTCTTGACAGGAGAATAAAAGAATCAGGTGACACCATTTTCTGGTAAAGAAGTTTGTTCTTCCATGGATCTGTATTTCTCTATGCTAAGTGTATGTCCTGAGGGGCAGTGAGAAATAGGGGAAAGAACACTGGACTTGGAGTAAAAAGATACAAATTCAGGGGCAACTGGATAGAGCAATGGACAGAGCACCAGCCCTGGAGTCAAATCGGGACTCAGACACTTAATATTCACTTAGCTGTGTGACCCTAGGCAAGTCACTTAATCCAATTGCCTGCCCAAAAAGAAAAAATAAAATAAAATAAATTCAAATCCCAGTTATGCATTTACACAATTTGGGTTAGTTCCTTAATCTTTTTAGGCTTCAGTTTCTTCAAGTATAAAATAAACTAAATACAATTATTGATCTCACCTTTCCTTCAAAGCATAGAACAAGTGCAAGTTTCTATACAAAGCCTTTCCTGATCTACCCACTCACGAGCACCCCTGTTAGCACTTTTCTCTTTAAATTAGTTTTAATTATTTAGTTGTGTATGTATCATATCTTCCAGTAGAATGTAAACTCCTTAAAGACAGGGACTTATTCATTTTTATCTTTCTGTCTCTGGGACCTAACACCCAGTGCTCAATAAATGTTTATTGAACTGAATTTCAGGTCTGAATCCCAGGAGCCTATATGTCTTATCCCTGAATTGTTCTTCACATGGCCTGCAATCTTGGGGACAGAAAACCCTGAAGGCAATGGTGATTACATGGCAGGAGGCCAGTGACAGCTGTGTCTTTGACAATACCTTCTAAGCCTTTCCCTGTTTCTCTGTAAGAAATAGAAATGCCTGGATTACTTGCTGTCTAGGGAGGGGAGAGCAGAGGAGAGAGACAGAAAAATTTGAAACACAAGGTTTTGCAAAGGTGAATGTTGGAAACTATCTTTGCATGTATTTGGAAAAATAAAAAGCTATTACTATTAAAATAAATAAATAAAATTATTGTAAACATAAACAAATATATAGAAATGCCAGCAAAGGGATAAGAGTTATCTAACCAGGGCAAATGGCTCTCTGCAACCAATAATAATCCCTCTGGCATCTTTAGGAATGGCAAAATATATCCCCTGATATTGGTGATCAAGTAGAAATGAAGGTAGAAATGAGCTCCTGGGTATTTGGAATCAGTGAAAAGATCAGTACTGTGAAGAACAAAGAAAGAAGGAACATAGAGTAACTGAATCAATGAAGTCTGAATGATGCAGAATAACTGTTTATGTGAGAGAGAAGGAAGGAGCATTTGGGAATTTGGAATACTAGCAGTTAGTTTGTCAAAAAGCTTACAGTAGGGACAATAAACCTTCACTTCTAGTATGAAAGAGATAGTGAGTAGTAGGGCAAGCAAAATAATTGATCCTTTACTCATCCATCAAATTGATATCCTAAAACACAGATCTGACCATGTCACATTGTTATTGGCAGCTATGTAGCCTAATAGATAGAGAACTGAACCTGTAGTCAGGAAGAACTGAATTAAAATCAGACTTCAACTAGCTGTGTGATCCTGGACAAGTCACTTAACACCCTGTTTTCTCATCTACAAGGTGTAGGTAATAATATCGACCTCTGAGAATCAAATGAAATATCTGCAAAGTGCTTAGCTCAGTACCTGGAACATGATAGTCACTTAATAAATGCTTGTTTCTCTCTCCCCATTCAATAAACTCTAAGGGCTCCCTATTTCCTCCTGGGTCAAAACATAAAACCCTCTGTTTGCAAGGGTGAATGCTGCAAACTATCTTTGCATGTATTTTGAAAAATAAAAGGCTATTATTATTAAAATAAATAAAATTGTTGTACATGTAAAAAAAATAAATATAAATGCCAGCAAAGAGGTAATATATGTGTCTAGCCAGGGTAAATAGCTCTGTGCAGCCAATAATCACCCCTCTGGAATCTTTAGGAATGGCAAAATAGATCCCTTGATATTAGTGATCAAGTAGACATGGAGGTAGAAATGACTCCTGGATATTTGGAGTCAATGAAAACATCAGTCATAGACCTTTATAACATGGCCCTTCTTCTTTTCCAATCTCCTTATACCACACTTCCTTCTGCAATCTGTGAACCAATGACATTCTGTAATTCAATGACAAAGACCTTCTTCTTCCTCACACAAGACATCACCTCCACCTCAAGTATTTTCACTGGCTATCCCTCCATGCATGAAATTCTCTCCTCCTCAGTTCCATCTCCTGGCTTCCTTCAAGTTCTAGCCTAAAAGGCCTTTTCAATCCCCATTAATGCCAGTGCTTTTACTCTGCTAGCTAGGACCAAATTTTTCCTAACTCTGATATTTGAATGTTGGAGGTTATAGGACTTTGGCAATCAAAGACTATATATGGGACTCTGATACTAGACATCAATTATTTTGCCTATAAAATGAAGCTATTAGACCAGAAGAACTCCAAAGTCCTCCAAATCTAATTTTTTTTTGGTGATCTAAGGTCCCTCTTAACTCTGATATTTTATTTTCTATGTTCTAAGGACCCTTACACTTCTAATATTCCATGATTATTATAGGTTTCATTTTTAGTACATTTTAGGATAACTCAATTGACACCATTACCTATGCCCAATAGTTTTAAAATATATGATTTTTTTGAAGATAAATAAATATATAATAAATAGATAATAATATATAGATAGTAGTATAGATAATAATATAGATAGTATATATATATATGTATACATGAGAATTCTTACTTATTCAGGAATGTATACCAATGGCTAAATTATGCTGAATTAAGAGCATTACAGAAGCATGTGGGTTTTTTAACATTTAATTTTTTATTTTATTTTATTCTCAATTACATATAAACAAAACCTTTAACATTCTTTTTAAAAAAAATTTTATTTCCATGTTTCTCTCCCTCCCTTCTTTTTTCCTTCCATAAGAGAGCAACTCAATAAAGATTATATATGCACGTGTAAAACATTTTCATGTTAGCCATATTGTAAAAGAAAATGCAGACCAAATAACTCAAGAATAATAAACTTTAAAAAGTACACTTCAATCAGCATTCAGACTCCATCAGTTCTTTCTCTAGAGGTGGATAGCATTTGTCATCTTAAGTCCTTCAGAATTGTCTTGGATCATCATAACTAAGTCATTCATAGCCAATCATTTAAGAATATTGCTGTCACTGTATACAATGTTCTCATTTCACTTTGCATCAGTTCAGGTAACTCTTCCCAGGTTTTTTCTGAAACCATCCTGCTTATCATTTCTTATAGTACAATAGTATTACATTACAATCATATACCACAACTTGTTCAAACATTCCCCAACTGATGAGTATCCCCCTCAATTTCCAATTCTTTGCCACCAAAAAAAGAGCTACTATAAATATTTTTGTACATATAGATCCTATACTCCTCTTTGAGTTCAGACCTAGTAGTGATATTGCTGGGACACATTCCAAATTACTCTCCAAAAAGCTTGGATCAGTTCACAATTCCTCTAATAGTGAATTAATGTCCCTATTTTCCCATATCCCCTCATATACTTATTTTCTTTTTCTTTCAAATTAGCCAATTTGATAAGTACTGATAGGTATAAGATGGTACCTCAAGATGTGTTTTCATGTGCAGTTTTCTAATCAATAATAATCTTGAGAGTCATATGGCTGCGAACAGTTTTGATTTCTTTGTTTAAAAACTTCCTGTTCACATCTTTTGACCATTTTTTGCATTTGGAAAATGAGGTCTTTGTCAGAGCAACTTGTAAAATTTCCCCCCAGTTTCTCATTTTCCTTCTAATCTTGACTGCATTGGTTTTGTTTGTGCAAAAGCTTTTAATGTGATGTAATCAGAATTCTCCATTTTATATCACATAATGATTTTTTATCTTTTGTTGGTCATAAATTCTTCCTTAATGCATAAATATGACAGGTAAAATATTTTATCTTCTACTGGTTTACTTATATTATTCTTCATGTCTAAATCATGTACCCATTTTGACCTTATCTAGGTATACGGAATGATTTGTTGGTCTATACCTAGTTTCTACCAAACTGCTTTCCAATTTCCCTGGTAATTTTTGTCAAAAAGGGAGTTTTCCTATCCCCAAATCTTAGATCTTTACGTTTGTCAAGCATGAGATTATTATGGCTATTTATTACTATGTGTTGTCTACCTAATCTATTACACTGATTCACCTCTCTATTTCTTAGCCAGTATCAGATTGTTTTGATGATGATTGCTTTATAATACAGTTTGACATCTGATACTGCTAAGCTACCTTTCTTCATATTTCTTTCATTGACTCCCTTGATATTCTTTTTAAAATTTTTTTTATTAAAGCTTTTTATTTGTATAACATATGTGGTAGTTCCTTAGCACTGATCTTTACAAAGCTTTCCATTACAAATTTTCTCTCCCAGTCCCCTCCTCTCTCCTAGATGGCAGGAAGTCCACTACATGTTAATTATGTTAAAATACTTGACAAGTCGAATATATGTATACATATTTCCCCACTTATCATTGTTATACAAGAAAAATCTTATCTACAAGAAAAAAAAATCAGAGAAAGGAAATCCTTGATATTCTTGATCTTTTGTTCTTCCAGATGTATTTTATTATTTTTCTAGCTCTATAAAATAATTCTTTAGTAGTTTGATAAGTATGGCACTAAATAAATAAATTAATTTAAATAGAACTGTCATTTTTATTATATTGATTTGGTCTACCCATGAGCAATTAATATTTTTCCAGTTGTTTACATCTGACTTCACTTGTGTGAAAAGTATTTTGTAATTCTGTTCATATTGTTCCTGGGTTTGTCTTGGTGGGTAGACTGTCAAGTATTTTATACTGTCTGCAGTTATTTTAAATGGAATTTCTCTTTCTGTCCTTTCCTGATGGACTTGATTGGTAATATATAGAAATGCTGATAATTTATGTAGGTTTATTTTATATCCTACAGCAGCATGTTTTGAGATATAGAAGTTTCATTACTTTAGAATTTTTGGTATTTTGAATAGGATTAATATCAATATTTCTCAGCCATAAAATCCCAGAATATGTAAAAAGAAAAACTGTAGGAAGGAAAAAAGGATGGGAGAAAGGAAGGGGGAGAAGGAAGGAGAAAGAAAAGGGAAAGAGGAAAAGGAAAGGAAGGAAGGAAGGAGAAGAAAGTGAGGAAGAAAGGGTAAAGTTGATTGCAACAACTCATCATGACTAATTCAAAGATGGTGACTTTATCAAGTGTACCAGGCCAAAAATTCCATATAAAACATCATAGAGTTAATTATATAAAACCAGGTACGATGATTCCTTTTCAGCTGTTAAAACATATGTAATAGCAAACTATGGATCAGTCACATATGATACTATTGTATGGTTGGTGACTGCCCCCTGCAGGCCCAAGAAAAAATACTTTTGAAAAAAAAGAAATCAAGTCAAGCATTTACTAAGTACCTACTATGTGCTAAGAAATAAGGATGCAAAGAGGCAAAAAACAGTCCCTACTCTCAAGAAGTTCACAGTCTAATGGGGGAGATAACATGCAAATAATTATATATAAAACAGCTATAGAAAGGTGAGAAAATGATTATTTTCTTATCATATTAATAGCCATTGAATAGACAGGACTGAAAGATCTTTTTTTTCTTATTAATAATCAACTATTAGTAGGTTGGTTTATTAATAGGGTTTTTTTTTCTTTTTTACTTCTTTACTTAAAGACTAATTCTTCTAGGTCAAGTCAACCTCTGAAAGATAAGGCAGATGAGTTAACATTCTCCTCAGTCCTGGATAGGTCACCCATCTGAGAGAGTTTATTTCTGATTAATGGATAAAAATAATCATATTAGGCCATTATTCAACTACTTAAGTGGTCTGGGTGGAGTGGATCTCTTATCCAGAGAGGTGGAAACTGCTAAGTTTCAGGAGAAACTGAAGGCTTTTTGCCCATCTCTTTATTAATATATCGACCTCCCTCATTAATTGTGAATCAGAGTTGACTTTCACCCTCAGGAACATGCCCTTTTACAAAGATATTTAAATATTGGAAGGGGGAGGTGTCTTTGGTTCCAAGAGAGAACACTGATCTCAATTTATTATTTGCTAATTACTCAGAAACTCTCTCAAACTTTTCATTTATCTCAGAGGATAATTTTGACTAATCAAAGAGGGAAGGTACTAACATTAAGCAGAATTGGGAAAAGTTTCTTGTGGAAACTTTTAAGCTAGATTTAAGCTAGAACTTGGAGTTGGCCCTTTCACAGGAAATTATTTTATATATTAATTACATTTAATTCACTATGTGCATGTTTTCTTCCCTAGATGAAAGTAAGGTTTTCGAAAGTGGCAGAAGCTTTTTCATTTTTGGTTTTATATCAAGGTCTAACATACAATAGGTGCTTTGTAAATATTTAATGAATTTTAAATGTAATGAATGACTTCTACTCAGTGGCAATTCTGCTATCTGGAACTATGCCCAATAAGTCTAATCTTTCTTCTAAATAGTCTTATTTTATCCAGGCTTGCTACATCTATATCTAAACATTTATTTCCCCATTTCTTTCATACAATCCTCTTATGCCATGGTTTCAAGCCCCAATAATCCCATTAAGTTCTGTCTTAGTTTTTCTTCTCTCTATATACTATTTCACTTGGTAATCTTATTAGCTACCATGGATTCAATTATGTTGATGTTTCTCTATGTTGATGATTCTCAGATCTATTTGTTCATCTCTAACCTTTCTGCTGATCTCCAGTGTTACATCTCCAACTGCCTGATGAACATCTCGTACTGGATGTCCTATAGACATCTTAAGCTCAACATGTCTGGAACTGAACTCATTATCTTTCCCTCCAAATTCTCCCTCATTACCATTGAGGGCACTACTACCTTTCCAATCCAGCAGATTTTCAATCTAGATATTATCCTTGACTCCTTGCTATCTTTCGCTTCCCATATCCTATCCATTGCCAAGGATTGTCCATTTTACCTCTGGAGCTCTTAAATTCTTAAGCTGTCTCATTCTTTTTATCTATTCCTGGCTCATAGATCTTAATAAATGCTTAATGACTTGCTGATTGGTTGAAATAGCACAGATATTTTTAAACTGGAAGAGATTTTTACCTAACTTTCTAACTATTGACCAGCTATTATTCCAGTTTCAAAAAATAATAGATAGAGATCTGGAATATGTAATATTTCAGAGAAAAACATTCATTTTAAAATGCCTCATACATCTAAGTGCTCATTCAATATTTGCTGGCTAAATGAAAGGAAAAGAAAAGAAACAAACCATCTGATATGTGGAAGCAAGAAATCTACAAGTTTTAATGATGTCACAAATAGTAAAGTATTTACTTAAATGCATGAAACTTTAAATATTTATGAAAAATATTCAAATAAAAATAGGCAAAACATCTTTGATGAGGTGTTTTCTTCTTGTTTGTCAGATTTAACTAGTCTCAAGTCCTCTTATTTTTTACTTTGATTATATTCATACCTGCTTTTCCAGTTCTAACTTAATCTAGGCCTTTTAAATAACTCTTGCCTAAATTTTTAAATAGTCTATTAATCTAGGCTCTCTATCTTCAGTCTCTCTCCTTTAATCCACCCTGCATGCTGTTATAAGACTGATTTTACTAAAATCCTTTATTTATTTTTACATGAGCAATTACTTTTTTTATTAAAGCTTTTTAATTGCAAAACATATGTATGGATAATTCTTCAACAATGACCCTTAAAAAGCTTTCTGTTACAAATTTCCCCCCCCTAATTCCCACCCCTCCCCTAGATGGCAGGAAGTCTACTACATGTTAATTATGTTAAAATACTTGACAAATCCAATATATGTATGTCTATTTCCACACTTATCTTTCTGTGCAAGAAATATCGTGTCTACAAGAAAAAAAATCTGAGAAAGGAAACCCAATGCAAGCAAACATCAATAAAGAGCATGAAAATGTTATGTTGTGGTCCACATTTCATATCCCTCTCTCTGGGTGTATATGGCTTTCTTCACTGAAAAATTGGAAGTGGTTTGAAGCATTTCATTGTTGAAGAGAGCTATGTCCATCAGAATTGATCATCAATTTTGTCTTCTTGTTGCTGTGTATAATGATCTCCTGGTTCTGCTCATTTCACTCAGTATCAGTTCATGCAAGTCTCTCCAGGCCTTTCTGAAATCATCCTGCTGGTTGTTTCTTACAGAACAATAATATTCCATGACATTCATACACCATAATTTATTCAGCAATTCTCCAATTGATGGGCATCCACTCAGTTTCCAGTTTCTTGCCACTACAAAAAGGCTGCCACAAACATTCTTGCACATGTGGGTCCCTTTCCTTCCTTTAAGATCTCTTTGGGATATAGGCCCAATAGAAACACTGCTGAGTCAAAGGATATGCACAGTTTGATAACTTTTTGAGCATAGTTCCAAATCGGTCTCCAGAATGGTTGGATCCCTTCACAGTTCCACCAACAATGTATCAGTGTCCCAGTTTGCCCACATCCCCTCCAACATTCGTCATTCTTTTCCTGACATTTTAGCCAATCTGACAGGTGTGTAGTGGTATCTCAGAGTTGTCTTAATTAGCATTTCTCTAATCAATAGTGATTTGGAGCACCTTTTCATATGACTGGAAATAGTTTTAATTTAATCATCTGAAAATTGTCTGTTCATATCCTTTGACCATTTATCGATTGGAGAGTGGCTTGGATTCTTATAAATATGAGAAAATTCTCTATATGTTTTAGAAATGAGGCCTTTATCAGAACCGTTAAATGTAAAGATGATTTACCAATTTATTGCTTCCCTCTTAATCTTGTCTGTATTAGTTTTGTTTGTACAAAAACTTTTTAACTTAATATAGTCAAAATTTTCTATATGGTGTTCATTTAAAAGTTCCAGTTCTTCTTTGGACATAAATTTATTCCATCTCCACAGGTCTGAGAGGTAAACTATCCTATGTTCCTCTAATTTGCTTACAATATCACTCTTTATATCCAGATAATGAACCCATTTAGATCTTATCTTGATATGTGGTGTTAGGTGTGGGTCAAGCCCTAATTTCTTCCACTCTAGTTTCCAATTTTCCCAGCAGTTTTTGCCAAATAGTGAGTACTTATCCCAAAAGCTGGGATCTTTGGGTTTATCAAACACTAAATTGCTATAGTTGTTGCCTAGTTTGTCCTGTGATCCTATCCTATGCCACTGATCGACTGCTCTATTTCTTAGCCAGTACCAAATGGTTTTGATGACCACTGCTTTATAATATAGTTTTAGATGTGGTACAACAAGGCCACCTTCATCTGCCTTTTTTTTTCATTAATCCCCTTGAAATCCTTGACCTTTTGTTCTTCCAAATGAACTTTGCTACTATTTTTTCTAGATCTGTAAAGTAATTTCTTGGGAGCTTGATTGGTATAGCACTAAATAAGTAAATTAGTTTGGGCAGCAGTGTCATTTTTATTATATTCGCTCGGCCTACCAATGATAAGCAATTATTTTTTAATATATTTCCATATGAGCTATGTTGGGACAGGAAAAATGAGAACAAAAGGGAAAAACCATGAGAAAAACAACAAAAGTTGAAAATCGTATGCTTTGATCCACATTCAGTCTCCACCCCTTCTTTCTCTGGATATGGGTGACATTTTCCATCCAGAATCTACTGGAATTGTCTAGGATGCCCATATTGCTAAGAAGAGCTAAGTCTATTTAGTTGATCATCACACAATCTTGATGCTACTATGTACAATGTTTTCCTGGTTCTGCTCACTTCACTCCACATCAGTTCATGTAAGAACTGATGCAGGCTTTTCTGAAATCATCCTGTTCAGAATAATAATATTCCATTATACTCCATAACTCATTCAACCATTCTCCAATTGGTGAGCATCCCCTCAACTTCCAAATCCTTGCCATCATAAAAATATCATTTTTATTATATCATTTCACTCATGAAGATCCATTCATGACTCCCATCACCATATAAGATTAAAGCTCCTTAGTTTAGTTTTTTTCTAAACCTTCCATAATTTATCTTCAAATAAGTTTTACAAACTTATTTCCCACTTTTCCCCAAGGTGACCTTCCATCCCAGTCAAACTGGTGTAATCATTGTCCCTGGTATGCACCATCTCATCTCACTTCACCATTGCTTTTACCATTCCTCTGACTTGGGATGTTCTCTTCTCTACCTATTCTACTTCTTTTAAATACTAATTCAATTCCACCTTCTTCCTGAAGTTTTTTCATCTGAAAGTGGTAATAGCAAATTGAAAATCCCATTCAACCTATGTGCTGACTTCTTACTGTATCCAAAAACTCTTTTAGGGATTAAAAAATGAATGAGATGAGCATAGTCCTTGCCTTCCTGAACTTTACAATTTAGTACAGAGGAGAAGATAAGTACAAAAAATTTAATACAAGATTAAATATGTTTTAATGTTTTAGGAAAGGCATAGGCAAAGTGTTGTGGGGATGAGATTTTATATATATACATATATATACATATACATATACATATATATTTATATATGAGGATGAGATTATACCTGACTATGAGAATCAAAGGAAGGTTTTATTGGTGATATGTCACAACTTGCTCACAGTCACTGCACACCTCTCCATTGCCCATTATGTGATAAACATTTTTAGCTCTTCAGAGGCAATTGTATTCCATGTCTTGCTGCTATACAGCAATATCAATAGAAAGCTAGCATTAAAAAGATGTCTTTTTATTTTCACAGGAAGCTTGGAATCTATAAAGAAATTTTGTAAGTTTCTGAAAGCAATGGAACTTGCTTTCCTCCTGTTCTAATTTGTGCACCCATTTTAATTTTCCCAGTGGACAATCTATTCCTTAAGGGTAGAGTGATCCAGACACTTCTATGTTATAAGATGATACTGCTCACAATCGTCCATTTTTCATGAGGTTTTATAAACAAATATATTCTCTCTCTCTTTCTCTCTGTCTCTTTCTCTCTCTCTCTTTTTAAACAAATAAGTCAGATGTTTGTTGATGTTTGTTGACTAAGGAGCTTTCTGGGTTCTTTTGATTTTCTTTTTATGGAAATTTATTCACATGGATTAGACTTCTGGATAAAATGTTTATCATAGCTATTAATGTCATTTTTGTTGTGCATTTTTCCTTCTCTACAAATTTACACTAACTCATAAAGATAACTTCCATATCAATAACAAGACTTTTCCTAGCTAACATATAATCTATTTCATTCTTTATGGTGTTATTTGATACAACTAGCACCTACCAATTATTTTTAAAATATATTTTTTCATGAAATGTTTCCCAATGACATGTAAAAAAAACTTAAACAGTAATTTTTTAATATTGTGAGTTCCAAATTCTTTTTCTCCTGCCCACCTCTCTCCCCCTCCTTGAGAAGGCAAGCGATTAGATATTGATTTTACTTATGAAGTCAAACAAAATGTTATCTCCACATTAATTAGCATTAGTTTCTTTTATAACAAAAGAAAACAGACAAAATATAAAACAAGAAAAATGAAGAAAGTTTAAAAAAAATATGCTTCACTCTGCATTCAGAACTCATCAGCATTCTCTCTGGAGGTAGATAGCATTTTTCATGCTGTATCCTTTAGAATTATCTTGGATCATAACCAATTCTTTTCCTTAAAAAAGTGTTCAAGGCCTCTGTGTATTCTGTAAGGTTTCTCATTCCCTGTTTTTTGAACCATATTTTCCCATGTATTTCTCTCCATCCATATCTTTTACCACCTTCTCTGAAGTGATCAAGAATCAGGGTGTGAGATTCAAGTTGGAGTTTTTTGAGTTCTTCATAGAATTTCTTGATCATTGCATCCTCAACAACCAATATCAGTACAGATGATGCAATTATTTTCATGGTGGTCTTTTTGCAAATATTTATCATTAGTACTATAACATGTGATGGCTAAATATCCCATAAAATGCATTTCTTGTTGCTTTTGAATGTACAATAAAACCAACCCCAACAATTCCTTTCTGTGCCTCTTCAAAAAAATGCCTATAAGCTATTCTTTCATTTATCTATAATTTCTTTCTCCTGGTTTCATTATAGCAAGAATGTCAAGAGTGTTATGACTCAGCTCCTCCAGGAAAATGTCCACTTGTTGGTCTTGGACAAAGAGCTTGAATTTAAAATACCAATAATAAAATTCAAGTTTACTAAGACTCCAAATACTGTGTGACTACCTCCTGCTCTTTTTTCTGTGATTATGTCAACGTCCCTGCAGAAATGGAAGAGCAGAACTAAGGATCACCCCCTATTTTTCTTTGTTGACAAATCTTGCATTTATCACATATCATATTGTATTCATTATTTGTATTGCTACAGCCAGTTCCTTCAATGAAAGTATTTGAGAGGACAAAGACTAGGTTGCTTTTATTGTTTATATCTTTCCCCAGCACCAAGCACAATGTTCTGCACATAGAAAGCCTTTAATATTTACTGTATTGAAAGTTGCAGTTAATAAACAAGCTTTTAAATTTCCCTTTTTTCAGATATTGTACCACAAATGGAATTTTTATAAAGAAAACTTTATTTAGTACATAGCATTTTTCCCCACTAACATACTCTTCCTTCTTACTTCCCTTCCCAACTTCCTGGGCTTCCTTAACACTCAGCTCAAATCCCCACTTCCGTAAGAATGACTTTCCTGTTGCCCCCACACTTCCACTCCTAATGATTTTCCCTAGGAAATTACCCTTTATTTACACATTTATGTGTGTGCATATATACAATAAATGTATACACATATGTATGTATATATGGTATAGACATATGTCTATACATATGTACAGATATGTAAGTACACTGTGTGTATGTTTGTTTGGGGGGGGGGGTGCATGCTGTTTCCCCCATTAGAATGGAAACTCCTTGAGATCACAGACTATATTTTTGCCTTTGTAACACCAGCACTTGGCACAGTGCTGGCACATAGTAGGTGCTTATTAAGTGTTTGCTGACTAAGTATAACTTTTAACATATCTTAATAGGATAATAAAGTTACTGCATATGCCCTACATCACCTTGACAAGCTGCTCGTACTCCTTTTGGGTATGTGTACCCTAAGCTGGAGAGGGAAAGGATGTACTATAGAAGAGGGTTTTTAATCTGAGATCCATGAACTTGTTTTTTTTATTTTATTTAACTTAATTAAAAAAAATGTTTTTTCCAAATACACACAAAGATAATTTCCAACATTCAGCTTTGCAAAACCTTGTGTTCCAAATTTTTCTCCCTCTCTTCTCCTCTCCCCTCAGAAATTTAAAATTTTATATGTAAATTATACATAAAGCAACTAAATATGTCGTGTCCTGCA
Source organism: Myrmecobius fasciatus (assembly GCA_023553655.1). Lineage (NCBI taxonomy): Eukaryota > Metazoa > Chordata > Mammalia > Dasyuromorphia > Myrmecobiidae > Myrmecobius > Myrmecobius fasciatus. The sequence continues at coordinate 160,483 of JAJPUD010002582.1, forward strand.
ATAGTTAAAAAACATAGAACTGCCCAAGAAAAGCTGTTTTCCGGGATCTTATACACAAATGCCAACTTCCTTTGACATAAAAACTAACATTTGGTTTGGATCATTGATTTTGAAAGTCAGCATTTAAGCTTTATTTTCATGCTGAGAATCAAATCATAGCAATTTCTCTGACCTAATTCAAATGGAACAGTCAAAATGGGTATATTTGTGTGATAAAGTATTCAGATTCTTTTTCTTGTTGAAATGACATGCTAAGTTTATTTATGGACATGAGCTTAAACAGTTATGCAAAGACTGGCTTCCGATGTGTGCATTCCTGAAAATGAAGCTCAAACTGCTCACTGACCACTGACCACTCCATGCTTTTTCCTAAACTTGATTTAAATCTAAAAACATTATTGTTAAAATTAGCTTTCTCTCTTATATAGTCTGAGCAGAATGTTGTTCTTCTGATAATAAAAGTGTTCTTTCAAGGTCTTCTCTCCTTTTAATATAGAGTTCAATTTCACTACAGGACCAGCTCATAAGATTGAATGAGATGGAGAGTTGACTTTTAAAGCTAATAGGTACTTGGATGATATTTCTTGTTCCTTTAAAAAAAAAAAGTCTCATTTCCTTTTATAACAGTCTCATTTCCAGTATAAGAATACTTTTTCCATGTCAATGTTTGTAACTAACATTGAGCGCCCAATGTTCAGGTGATATTACAGTCACAAAGACAAATTCTGAGAGTTTAGTTTATATTCAGAGGATATTCTGCTTCATATTATTTATACCTAGATTATTTTATGGTACATTACTTGTATATATGCCAGCTCCCTACAACAAAGCCAAATCTTGGTAGTATTTCTTTGCTGAGTATCTTCTTCTACTTGCATAAAGATTTCTCCCTCATTATTTTAGCTGACCATAAAGTATTAGAGCTAGAAGGGATTCTAGAACAAAGACCTTGTAGAACAAAGACCCTGTCAGAGTAAGAAGTGATTTTAGGATTTAGAACATAGAACTGTAAGGAAAATTAGAAATCAAAGCCTACAATTCCAGGACCAGGAGCAACCATAGAACATAAAAGATCATAGATGTGAAAGTAATCTTAGAACATGTAACATTAGACTTGAGAAGCAAATGTAGTCCATTCCTTCATTTTATAGTTGAGAAACCTGAGAGTTACAGAAATAAAGTGACTTGTTCAGAGTCACACAGTCAATCATGTGGTTGGATGGCAGAAGAGTTATTGATCCGCTGTCAATACGGCAGGTTCTTCCAGGGAAGTGCCCAAGGGTTTGTGCTTACAGTTTAATAATTTTAATCGGAGATTTGGAAAAAAGGAATAATTGTATGCTCATCAGATGTGCAGATAACACCAAGATGGTAACAGAGTGAATAAGAAGGGCAAGAGACAAAAGGATCTCTATAGACAAGAAAATCAGGTGAATCCAGTAAGACAATTCAAGAGGGATAAATGTAAAATTTTCCACTTGAGTTAAAATAACCTTGACAAATATAAGTTAGGGCAGACACAGATAAAGAGCAGCTGTATTAAAAAAAGATCCTCTGGTTTGAGTGGAACTGAGCTCAATGTGAACCAACAGGATGCAATGGCAGACAAAAAAAAAAGGTAATGTAACTTTGAACTGCATTAGGAAGGGTACAGGAATGAGGTGATGTATCTGCTCTTGTCAGACTTCATCTAGAGTGTTGTGTTTGGTTCTGGGAACAATTTAAGAAAGATATCAATAAATTGGGGAGTGTCCAGAGGATGGCAACCAGGACAGTGAAGGGCCTTAAATTCACAGATAGGAAGAACTGAGAGTATGTAGGCTAGAGAAAAAAAAGATACAGGGAGGATGGCATTGTCTTACAGTATTTGAAGGGCTGTGATACAGAAGACACCTCCCTTTCTAGTAAAATTATCTTGTTTACTACTCCTGAGTCAGCTTGATCCTCCCCAATTCCTGTACATTGCACTTCTTCCTCTTTTTCCATTTTATTCAAAAAATATTTGTTGATTTTAATTCAATACACATTTATTAAATGCTTATTTCACACATCACATTGCAGCAAGTGCTAGGTGAGATACACAAAGTTTAGAGAAGATGCAGTCCCTTTCTTCAGTCTAGTACAAAGATATAGATAAGGTAAATCATTATAGAGATACAAAATGCTGAAGTTGAAGCACAAAGGTCATTTCAGACTTCAAAGATGGAATCAAGGAAGGCTCTGTTGATCTGTGTAGGTAGAAATTCAATAGCCAAAAGGTGGGGAGGGCATTCTAAGCCCAAAAGCATGTGTGAGGAAAGGCACAAAAACATGAGTGCATAAAGCTTAGTTAAGGGGCAAAGAGTAGTCCTGTTTGGTTGGAGTATAAAATTTGTAGATTGGAAACTACTGGATGGATGACTAGAAATTTTCTCCAATTTTCATGATCTCTCAAACTACTCCAGAACCGAAATTATGTGCCAAAGATAAAGCAATTTTAGTTGTCACCATTGTCTAGGACACCCAATACCCTCCCAAGAGGTTAAAAAAACAAAACTTATGTATTGTCCCCTTCTCCATTACCCACTACCCTCACAGTGTGGGATTTATACCAGGGAAGATTCAATGTTAAAAAAAACAATTAACATAATTAATTGTATTAAAAACCAAAATGTTTAAAACCCACAAGATTATCTCAATAGATGCAAAAAAAGATTTTGACAAAGTATAGTATGTATATTTATGCAAAAACAAAACAACAGTCCTATGAAGTTTATACAGAGGATCTTAAAAAAAAAATATATATATATATATATAAAGCATCTATCTAAAACCAAAAGTAATGATCACATACAATGGAGAACTCTTTTCCAATAAAGGCAGGGATAAAATAAGTATGTCCTCTTTCCTCACCTTATTTGAAATGGTTTTGGAAATGCTATTAACATCAATAAGATGAGTAAGAAATAAAATAAAGTAAAAGATGATAAAATTATCCCTGTTTGCTGATATCATATTCATCTTGTAAAAAAAAACATGAAGCAAATTTCTTGTACCCAAGTATAAGACTTTACATTTATTCTTATGAATATGTAATCTTTATTATTAGGAATTTAGATGTCTTTGTTATGTTAAAGATTTTTTTTAAATTTTTTTTATTCTGAACACCAAAAAGGACCATTTCCAATATACAATATAGAATGCAAAAGAATTGTATGTGAAATCATGAATCTTTATTCCATACTACTTTATATATATATATATATATATATGTTATGTTTTATATATATATATATGTATATATCTATATATATAATTTAACTTATTTTCAGAACTCTCCTGCTTGTCTATAATTTCTTTTTGTGGCAGTTAGTGATATAGTGGATAGTACTCTGAGTCTGAAGTCAAGAAGACCTGAGTACAAACAAATCCAGTGTCAGATATTAGCTGTGTGATCCTGCACAAATCACTTAACCACTATCTGCCTGTTTCCTCAACTATAAAATGGAGATGATAATAGTATCTAAGTCAAAAGATTGTTATGAAGATTAAATGAGATTTTTGTAAAGTGCTTAAAACCATACTTGGCACATTACTTATATAAGTGCTTGCTTTCTTCCCTTCCTCTTCCTTATGAATATATAGCAGACTATCATTGTGCCATAAGAAAGACCAAATATGAGGGAATGCAAAGAAGCACAGGAAGATTTGAACAAAATGATGTGAAATGACTTTAAATATTACCAAGACAATATATACTATGACTACAATGTAAATAAAAGCAATACTAAAAGATAATTGATCCAAGGCAATCCCAATAGAAATTGGACAGAAAATGCCATCTGCATCCAGAAAAAGAACTATGGAAAGTCAATGTAAATCAACATGTACTATGTTCACTTCTTTTTCTGTTTTTTCTCTCCCATGTTTTTTCCCTTTTGCTCTGATTTTTCTCTCTCAATATGATTCATAAAGCAATCTATATTAAAAATAAATTAAAAAATAAAAGATAACTGAATTCAAATAAATGCAACAACCAATATTGAATATAGAGATTCAATGATTATGGAAGCCAAATGTATATAGTCATACAATTGATTGGATACAATTCATTAATTTTTAAATGTCTTTAAATTTTTTTTAAAAAGCTGATTTGGAACTATGCCCTAAGGGCTATCAAACTGTGCATACCCTTTGATCCAGAAGTGTTTCTACTGGGCTTGTATTCTAAAGAAATTGTAGAGGAGGGAAAGGGATCCATATGTGCAAAAATGTTTGTGACAGCCCTTTTTGTAATGGCAAGAAACTGGAAACTGAGTGGATGCCCATTAGTTGGAGAATGGCTGAATAAGTTATGGTATATGAATGTTATGGAATATTATTGTTCTAAAAGAAACGATCAGCAGAATCATTTCAGAGAGGCCTAGAGAGACTTACACAAACTGATGCTGAGTGAAATGAGCAGAATCAGGAGATCACCATATACAGCAAAAGCAAGATTATACAAAGATCAAATCTGATGGATGTGGCTCTTTTCAACAGTAATATGATTGAAGCCATTTCTAATGGTCTTGTGACAAACAGAACCATCTACACCCAGAGAGAGGACTATGGGAACTGAATGTGGACCAGAAACATAGTATTTTTCACTCTTTTTGTTGCTTGCATTTTATTTTCTTTCTCATTTTTTTTCCTTTTTGATCTGATCTTTCTTGTGCAGCATATTTGTAGAAATATGTATCAGAGAATTGCGCATGTTCAACATATATTGGATCACTTGCCGTCTAGGAGAGGGGGTGGAGAGAAGAGTGGGAAAAAATTAGAATACAAGGTTTTAGGGGTGAATGTTGAAAATTTATCCATGTATATATTTTGAAAATAAAAAGCTTCAAGAAAAAAAAAAGCTGAGCAGTGAAGGGGAGAAGAGATGGGAATAAGAACCTCTTGCTGTAGAAGGGTCAAAAAGGTTTTTTTCTTTGAAACTTCATTCAAAACCTATTTCTTAAAAAAAAATACAAGTTTTCCTTGATTAATTCCATATGACAATTCTTTGCTGTACTTAGCATACTCTTTGTACTTATTTTTCTTTCTAGTGCTTTGCACTTCTATTTGATTCTTCAAAGGATCTGTGATCTCACCCAATTGGCTCCTTCCTCCAAGGGACAGTTTCAAGTCTGCTCATCTTCTATGACACTTGACCTTGTCTTCCTAAAAATCCCTCCAAAGTACTGGGGACTGCCTTTAGATCTTTTGAGGTTACAAAGGTACTGATGGAGTGAATATTGTCTGTTATCCCTTGCTCTTGCAATACAAACGGCTTCCTTTCCCATTCATGCTCTCTTAGATCACGTTTTATACCACCTCTGATGCACAATCAATGGCTCAGCAATTATCCTGGGCTCAGCACAATGTCACTCCCAAAGAGAATATCTGGAAAGTATTCTGATCTACAGAAAATCCTTCTTACTTATAGTCTGCCTGGACATCCCCCATCACAATGGGTGGACATGTCTTTGTTTCATATCTCATGCTTATTAAAAATCAGAAGGCTAACAGAATTAGCTTTCTTGGTGTCAAATCTTGTATAATTTTAACAAACACAAGACTCTGGAAGGATTGTCTTTATGGTAGCATGGTGTTCTAGTGAATTCAATGCCTTTTTGTGGTCACTAAACAATAAGAATGGTGGAATCCGGTATTCTCTGTACCTCTCAGTTGGATATGATACATTCATCATGCAAGTAACACAAAAGGTGACTTTGTAAAAGCTTGCCTGTAATGTTTTCTAAACTCCCTATCCAGAAAAACTTCTTTCAGTCTAAGTGACCTACATAATACTTTGAAGAAATAACTTTTTTTTTTTTTTTGTCCCTGCTTATTTTCACCCAGATGCTACAATTTCCTCTCTGGTTCCTGTCCTTCTGGTGAATTCTAATTACTCAGCAAAAATGTATTAAGCATCTACTATGTAGATACTGTGCTAGGTACTGGGGATATGAAGACAAGAGTCAAATAGTCGATACCCTCATGCAGCTTACATTTTCTTGGGAGGGAAAGCTACATAATATGATATAATGAAAATGGAACTTTCTCTGGGGTCAGAGGAGCTGGCTTTCAATTATACTTCTGACCCTTATTACCCATGCGGCTCTGAGCAAATCAAATAATTTTCTGGGACTACAGTTTCTTCATCTGTAAAATTAGGGAGTTGGGCTAGATGATCGCCTCTGAGCATCCCTCTAGTCATAAATGTGTGATTGTATAGTCCTATAACCCTAATAAGAAAATACAAAATACATATAAAATCAACACAAGTTTGGAAAGACGAATCAGGCAGGTCTTCTGTAGGAAGTGACCCTTAAGGAGACTCTAAGAGGTATAGGAAATACAAAATGCCACTCCAAATGGCATCTTATCCCCTTCCCTCTGAGATGATCTCCAATTTATCCCATATTTATGTTGTTTGCAGTTGTTTGCATGTTGTCTCCCCCATTAGATTATAAATTCTTTGCTGCCAGGGACTAATTTTGTCTTTCTTTGAATCCCTAGCATTTCATATAATTCCAGGTATATAGTAAGTGCTTAATAAATGCATGCTTTCTTAACTTGCTGCCTTTAAAGTAGTCACTTTAACACTTTTTTCTAATAAAGGAGATACAATATTAATATCTCTCCCCAAAAAGGAACATGTTGTAGCATAAAGAACCCTAACCAAAACTCAAGAAACTTCTAGTCCTAATTTTCTGTCATTTACTACTGTGTGTTTCTGGTCAAGTCATTTGTGGTGGGAGGGCTTGAACAGTTCCTATCTACAAAAAGAAATTGGACCATGTAATTTCCTAGGTCCATTCCTAGCTCCAAATTCTGTGATTCTAAGAAATAGATTTCTTTTAAAAACTCAATTTTTTTAATAATAGCTTTTTAATTTTCAAAAAACATGCAAAGATAGTTTTCAACATGTACCCTTGCAAAACCTTGTATTCCAAATTTTTCTTCTTTCCTCCTACCTACTCTAGGTAATAAGTAACCCAATATAAGTTAAACATGTACAATTCTTCCAAACATATTTCCACATATATCATGCTGCACAAGAAAAATCAGATCAAAAGGGAAAAAAATTAAGAAAAAAACAAGCAAGCAAACAACAACAAAGGTGAAAATACTAAGTTGTGATCCACATTCAGTCTCCATAGTCCTCTCTCTGGATGCTAAAACTCAAATTTTAAGAAACAAAAACAACAAAAAAAAAAAAAAAAGAAAAAAGAAAAAAGAAACAAAACCACAGGTTTCTCCCTTCTGGTTTAAGATAGTTGTCTTTGGATAGTGCTAAACTATCAAAAAGTGAGTGAAGTTCTCCCTCCAGTGGCAGCTATCTGTAAGAGCAGCTAAATTAAATTGTCAAAACTTACATTTAATTAATTCGCACATGGAAGAGATAGTTTAAAGAATACCCATCTATTTGTGCAGTAGAGGCATTAAAACAACATATAAGAATTAAAAGGGCACCTAGAGTTATTCAGATTTAGGGATTTTTAACTTAGGATATGTGAATTTGTTTTTTTCCCCTCAATAGTATTTTATTTTACTTTTCCAATTACATGTAAAGATAATAAAATCACTATTGATCAAAGAAATGCAAATTAAGACGAAACACCTGTCAGATTGGCTAAGATGATAGGAAAAGAAAATAACGAATGTTGGAGGGGATGTGGGAAAACTGGGACACTGATACATTGTTGGTGGAACTGTGAATGGATCCAACCATTCTGGAGAGCAATTTGGAGCTATGCTCAAAAAGTTATCAAACTGTGCACACTATTTGACCCAGCAGTGTTTCTACTGGGCTTATATCCCAAAGAGATCTTAAAAGAAGGAAAGGGACCCACAGGTGCAAGAATGTTTGTGGCAGCCCTTTTTGTAGTGGCTAGAAAGCCTTTTTTGTAGTGGCTAGAAACTGGAAACTGAATGGATGCCCATCAATTGGAGAATGGCTGATTATGGTATATGAATGTTAAGGAATATTACTGTTCTGTAAGAAACGACCAGCAGGATGATTTCAGAGATACCTGAAGAGACTTGGATGGACTAATGCTAAGTGAAATGAGCAGAACCAAGAGATCATTGTACACAGCAACAATATTATATGGTGTTCAATTCTGAAGGACATGGTTCTCTTCAACAATGAGGTGATTCAAACCAGTTCCTATTGTTCAGTGATGAAGAAAGACATACATCCAGAGAGAGGCCTGTGGGAACTGAGTGTGGACCACAACACAGCATTTTAACACTTTCTGTGAATGTTTGCTTGCATTTTGTTTTCCTTCTTAGGTTTGTTTTTTTTTCCCCTCTTTCTAGATCCAGTTTTTCTTGTGCAGCAAGATAACTGCAGAGATATGTATGTATGTATATATTTATCATATATTTTAACATATTTAACATGTGTTAGACTACCTGTCACCTGGGGTGGGAGTGGGGGGAAGGAGGGGAAAAATTTGGAACAAAAATTTTTGCAAAGGTCAATGTAGAAAAATCACTTATATCACTTATATGTTCTGTAAATAAAAAGTTTTAATAAAAAAAAATACTGGTTTAAAAAAAAAACATGCATGTAAAGATAGTTTTCAACATTCATTTCTGTAAGATTGTGTGTTCCAAATTTTCTCCCTCTTCCTTCCTTACCTTCCCCCTTCCCTAAGACAGCAAACAATCTGATATAGGTTATACATGTGTAGTTCTTTTAAACATATTTCCATATTTGTCATATTGCAAAAGAAAAATCAGACTTTTAAAAGGGAAAAAAAATGAGCAAGAAAAAACAAACAAAAGGGTGAAAATACCACACTTCAATCGACATCCAATCTCCATAGTCCTCTTTCTAGATGTGAATGGCATTTTCTATCCCAAGTCCATTGAAATTTTCTTGAATCACTGCATTGCTGGAAAGTGCTAAATCTATCACTTGATTATGTGGATTTGCTTTTTAAAAATATTTTATTAAGTCATTTCAACATAATTGGTTTCCTTCATAATCTTATATATTTTGTTTTATCCATTTGAAACCTTATTCTCTCTCTTTATATATATAAATATATAAAGCTTTTTATTTACAAAACATATGAGTGATTTTTCTACATTTTTTCCCAAGCTTTTCCCCTCCTCCCCCTCAACCCCCACCCCTAGATGACAGGTAATCTAATACATGCTAAATAGGATAAATTATATGACAAATACAATACATATATACATATCCATAGTTATCTTACTGCACAAGAAACATCAGATCTAGAAAGAGAAGAAGAAAAAACAACCTAAGAAGGAAAACAAAATGCATGGAAATATTCACAGAAAGCGTTAAAATGCTGTGTTGTGGTCTGCACTCAGTTCCCACAGGCCTCTCTCTGGATGTATATGACTATCTTCATCGCTGAACAACTGGTTTGAATCACATCATTGTTGAAGAGAACCATGTCCATCAAAATTGATCATCGTATAGTCTTGTTGCTGTGTATAATGTTCTCCTGGTTCTGCTGATTTCACTCAGCATCAGTTCATGCAAGTCTCTCCAGGCCTCTCTGAAATCATCCTGCTGGTCGTTTCTTACAGAGCAATAATATTCCATAACATTCATATACCATAATTTATTCAGCCATTCTCCAATTGATGGGCATCCTTTCAATTTCCAGTTTCTTGCCACTACAAAAAGGGCTGCCACAAACATTCTTGCACATGTGGGTCCCTTTCCCTCCTTTAAAATCTCTTTGGGATATAGGCCCAGTAGAAACACTGCTGGGTCAAAGGGTATGCACAGTTTGATAACTTTTTGAGCATAGCTCCAAATTGCTCTCCAGAATGGTTGGATCCGTTCACAGTTCCACCAACAATGTATCAGTGTCCCAGTTTTCCCACATCCCCTCCAACAGTTATCATTATCATTTCCTGTCATTTTAGCCAATCTGAAAGGTGTGTAGTGGTATCTTAGAGTTGTCTTAATTTGCATTTCTCTGATCAATAGTGACTTGGAGCACCTTTTCATGTGACCGGAAATAGTGAAACCTTATTCTCCAGACTGCCAAAGTATAAGGGCTTCAAAAAAGGTTAAGAATCTCTACTCTAATTGAACCCCCTCATTTTACAGAGGAAAAAGCTGAAGCCCCGAAGTATCTGTTCAAGAAAAAAAAGAAAATCTGGATTGTTTTCAATGCAACAAAAAAAACTTCAGGCTTACTTACAAATTTTAAAATGATTTGGCCTTTTCATATTATTTAAGGTATTCAAAGACAGACAAAATTAAATGCACCAATTTGAAAACGCACAAAATTTCATGTCAGGAACTTTTATTTGATACCCTAAATCTCTCACAATAGGAAAAAAAAAAAAACATTTAATACACATTGATTTAAAGTGCTACGTGTTCTGAATGTCCCCAAAAGACAAAAATTTGTTGTCAAAAGTACTCAAATATTTATGCGTATGGTAGGAAAAAATATAAGAAAACAAAAGCAGTAAAAATGTGTCAGAGACAACTTATTATTGATGTGATAAACCTAAAAATATAAGCACCCATTGAGCCTTCAGTTGTCTTTTGGAGCATCCTCTGAATGCTGTCGATTAAAATACCACTGGCTTAGATTCTGTATGCCTTGAGTCTCTTCCCAGACTTCTTGGTTAGTTAAGGCAGCTTCTTTACTGACTTCAGAGGATAAGTTAAGCACATGGGCAAAGCTCCTGCAAACAAATCAGAAAAAAACTGGTATTTCCTTTGTCCAATGACATGTGTTAGATGACCACAGCAATGTCAATATTAGTAAAGAAATGGTATAAATAAAGAACTGTTTAGTTAAAGAAACTATGAACATTTAGCCAGAGAAGATTTAAAGGGAACATGTTCACTGACCAAAAATGGAAGAGCCATCATGTAGCTCCAGAGAAAATGACAAGGACCAACTGTTGTTCAATCTCTCTGTGATCCCATTTGGGATTTTCTTGGCAAAGATACTGAAGTGGTTTGCTATTCTCTTTTCTAGCTCATTTTACAGATGAGGAAAACTGAGGCAAATGGGGTGAAGTGACTTGTCCAAAGTCACATAACTAATAAGTAAGCTGAGGCCAGATCTGAACTCTTTCTGACTCTAGGTATCAAGTTCTATCCACTGAGTCATCTAGCTGCCCTAAGGACCAATTAAAGAAGTTAAAAGATGGAAGACTTCAAATCCATATAAGGAAGAACTACCTAATATTCTGAACTGTCCAAAAGTAAAATGGAGTGTCTCATGAAATAGTGAGCTTTCTATTACCAGACATATTCAAAGACTGCATGATCAGTTGTGGGCAATATCATATGGAAAAATTCATGCATTTGATATGGGGCTGGTTTATTTATATACCATGAGGATCTTTCCAATTCTGAGATTTTATGTTTTGAAGACTACAATGTTTCCCTTGGTATGCAATGAAATAGTTTACCTCCCCCACCCCCAATTAAGAAAGATCATAATGTGTATCATAAGGAGGCTTTGAACAAGTTATTCCAAAACATGTAATCCAACTTTGTTGAATGTGTATTTTTTCTTTCATTCTTGATCTTTTTGTTCTTTTACACAATGACTGCCACAACCCTTCTATTTGTTCTATGATTTTATCAGTAGTAGAACTAATAGGTGACTGATTTAATAAATTCTAATATGCTACACAAAATGATTTGGCCACCATCACATATCCAGTGGAGAATCTCAACTCAAGTCTTCTTGGCTCCAAGACCAATATGTCTATACCCACTAGATCATGCTTTTCACTTCATGACTAAATGGGTATTTCAGAATGAGATAAGAGGCAGTAACAGGGACAGAGAAGCAGGCAGACTAGCAAAGACAGAGAAACAAATAGAAAGACAGACAAAAGATAGAGACACTGAAAGATTGGGGCTGGAACTAACTCATTTATGGCCAGTTCCTGGATTCCCTGGCCTCCTTCACGTCTCAATTAAAGCCCCACTTTCTGCAAGAAGCCATTGTCAGCCCTCCTTAAAGCCCTCTGATATTAGGTCCAGTTGATTTTGGAGACATCCTGTCTGTACATGGTTATTTTTGCACATTGTCTTCCTTTTCAGAAATAAACTTCTAGAGATCAAGGTTTTTTGCCTTTCTTTGTATTCCCAGAGCTTAGTGTACTACCTATCATAAAGGTTTACTGAGTGACTTTTTTTAGGGGCCTAGGTAATACAATGGATGGGAAACAAGGCCAGGAGTCAGGAAGATTTTTCTTCCTGAGTTCAAATCTGGCCTCAGAGTCTTACTATGTGACCCTGAGCAAGTCACTTTACCTTTTTTGCCTCAGTGTCCTCAGTTGTAAAATGAGCTGGAGAAAGAAATGGCAAACTGCTCCAGGAGCTTTTTAGACAAGAAAACCCCAAATGGGGTCATGGAGATTCAGGCACAACTGAAGTGACTACATAATACTGATTAATTTTCTTTCTAACTAAATTATCATTTGAATCTAATTAACCTTTACCTTGCTTTATTTTCATCAAAAAACCAGAACCCAAAGACAAAAACCACTTTGAAGAGCTCTTTTTGCCACAATGCTAGCAAAACAATTTCAGTGGCATCCAGAAATTTTCCAGAGGAATTATTTCCTTTAATATCTAAACTACATTTGATGCATTTTATATAGAAATCCTTGTTAGAATACACAAAACATAATTTCAACTTTTCCCAATGATTAAGGGACATCTTTAGAAACTCTTACTGCATTTTAATAAACATAACTTCAAGTGATGATTCAATTATCTAAGGCTATTTGCTCCTGGACCAAATGACTTCAAGCTGCTTTTGCAATTCTGTTTTTTTAATAATTCTAATTCAGACAACTTGCACTTATTAAGTGCCTAATATGTGTCAGGCATTTCCATGTTCTGGGGTTAGCTGTCAGAGTGATGATGATGATAGCTAACATTTATATTTATTTCATTTGATCAATGTATCTGGCTTCAAAAGACACCTTGAAAGTACATTCTGTTATGGATTAAGAAAACAGATTATCAAGACTTTTATGACTGCAAACAAAGCAACATAGGTCAATAGGTTCAAAATATCTTAACGTAAATTCAATGCACTTTTCAACACTTTAGCAATAGGCTCCGCCCCCCCCCACTTTGCTAGCAAAGTTGTGGTTCACATTTTAAAGCTGGCAGAAGTATGATGTCTTTACAAATAAAGTATCACTACATTTTTTAAGCAATTTTATATAGAAAATACCTTTTGAGTTCTATATCCTTTTTTTCCACTACTTCTTTAAATTCATCCAATACATCAAATACTTTAGCATGCTGTCCTAAGTGGTCAGTTGTAACTTCTGCCAACAAGTTCTGTGTGATAGATAGTTGGTGCTGTAAATCATCTATAAAAAAAAAAAAACAAGTAAAAACTTGTTTTTAGTTTTCTCCAGAATATCTTAAGTCTTAAAAAAACAAACAGACAAACAAACAAACAAACAAAAAAAAAACCACAAGGGTCATTAATGAGACAAAGATTCAGTCTTAAAATAAAAATAACTCATATCTCTATAACATTTTACAGTATACAAAATTCTATCCCTAGTGTTTATCTCATTTGATTTTCACAACATCCCTGTAACATAGGTGTCATTATTATCCTCATTTTACAGTTGAGGAAACTGAGGCAAAGAGGCTATAAGACTTGCCTACGGTCACACATTATAGTGTCTGAGGCTGGATTTGAACTCAGAGCACTGGCCTGGAGTCAGAATATCTATCTACTGCACTACCTAGGTTTTGCTAAATAGTATCATCTCCATTTCAGAGATGAGGAAACTGAGGTTCAGAGATGTGAAATGGCTTTCCCAGAGTCAAACAGATTGTCACTGTCTCCACCAAAGAAATTATTTGCATAATGATTCTATAATATATTACGTAGAATGGCTATGACATCCATACCTAAAAACTTGTCCCTATCTCCTTCCATGTGAATGGATTTCACAGGTAGTTCATGTCTAGTAGAATCCAGGGCAGTTGCAAAAGTTTTATAATCCTTCTTAAAACTCTCAGACATTGCCACAAAAGGAGCAAGCAATTCACTCTGCAAGCAAAAAAGAAAAGGCATTACTATAAACTAAGAACTGTAACTGATGATTTAGTATCTCCTAGTCTGTCATTCTAAAATACTAACCATAACATTATATTCCTGAACTTGGAGTAAATTGCTATTACTGATATGTATCAATGGTTAGGAAATTCACTGTAAATAAGTTTTTTTTTTTTGCACCAAAAAAAGGGACAAGTAGTAGGTTTCATACTACTCCTTACATGTGCACTTTAACCAAACAAAGCTAGAAAGCAGAAGCATGCAAACAGAAAATGATCTAGCATGTGAAATGATGATTTTGGATTTTTCTTTATTATGTCATTATAAATGTTGCCACTTGGTGAGAAACCCCAGTTTCCTGTTAGTTATTTCCATCTACAAAAATGCACATTCTCTAACATTGGGGTAATGCAAGATAGAGTTAGACTAACCTGAGTAGCAAGTGTGTCCACCATTTCCTGCTCTTTCTGATGAAACAGAAGTTTGCGTTTTAATTCCTGCACTTTTTTTTGCACTTTGTCCTTTTCTTCACATAGCATGATGAGATTTCTTTCTGCTTTTTCTTTTGTGACAGCAAAACGTTTATTCATCTGTAAAACCCAAGAGCATTCCAGCAACTTCACCATAACTCTTTACAAAAACATTCTTTTACAAGGATTCTCTCTACTGAGGCAGAGGTAGCACAGCACTGTGGATAACACATTTCTGGACATGGAGGAAGAAGGACTAAGTTCAAAATCTGTTTCTAGCAGTTTCAGTCCATGTCACCTCAGGCAAGGCTGTCAGTCAAAAAACATTTATTAACCTCCTACTATGTACTTAGCAAGTTACTAATAGACGAGATATAAATACAAATAAAAACAAAGATAGCTCACAATCAAATGAGCAACTCATTTATACTCTACAGAATGAACAGTCTGACCTAAGTCTAAATCTATGAGCCAATGAGATCTGAAAAATGTCTGAATTTAAATTTAAAGTGTTGTCTGAGCCAAGATTCAGGGTCTTGCTCGTGTATATCAAGAGGCAGGGCTGGTGGGGCCATGTGGCACACCATACTCTTTCAAACTCTACTATAAGAGGCGACATATTTAAGGGGAATCCAATTACCTCCATCACTTCAACACTCCCTCCCCTTAAACTCATGCAGAGACACCAAGAGCCTGAGGAACATATTGTGATCCCCTCCAGATTACCAACTCTACTTCCAGTCTGACCTCTATAAGCTCAACCAAAGGTGGAGAATAGACCTCAATTCTCACCACCACTAATACCACCAATGAACTGCCATATAGGCATGTAAATACAAGAGCCTTGGGAATACAAGTCTTCTGTACCCAGACTTGGTTTCCAAAGTAGTCCCCAGACCTTTAACCACCCATGAATAAGGGGCCAGCTACCCCTACCCCCACGTTACTCACTGAGCATGCAAGGTACCCCAAAGAAAAGACTGGAATTCTTGATGTGCCAGGTGAATTAAACTACCACCTTCTTTTTTTTTCCTTTTGTAAACTGTTTCTTCTTTCAAAACATGACTAATATGAAAATATGTGCTTTACATGATCATAAACATATAACCTATATTAAATTATTTACCATCTTAGAAAGAGGGGAGAGAAGAAAGGAAAAAAATTAGGGACTCATAAATTTATAAAAAAAAAAAAAAAGAAAGTTAAAAATTGTATTTATTTGTAATTGGAAAACACAACACTATTTAGAAAACCCCCACCTCCACCTTGACTATACTCCCTCAGACACAGAAAGAAATCTATACCGACAGCCCAGCAGCCTCATAAATACTACCACCACCCAGAGGACTTGATTCTAATGCAGATCAGACAACCATCAATCAAGGATTCAACTCTGGAAATGACTTGGCTACTGCTTCTATAGGGGCTACAGCCTCTGCTCCCCAAAAAACATACTGAAGACCCTGAAAAGATATCTCTCATCTCAAACATCCCTGATAGTGTCAAATGATTTTAAAGAAGATGTAGGTATGGCTTTACCAATGGAAATAATATTAGAGAAGATGCATCATCTTCTGCTTTGTCACTGTACCATCAGGCCCAAGGAATCTTTCCATTTGACTAGCAATTGAAGTATATTGTCTTTTCTATTACAGAGAGCAGGGACTGTCCTGCTTGTCTATTTTCAGCCCTAGCATGCAGGAGTGTTTTGCATAGAGAAAGCAATTCATGTTTTTCATTCATTCATTGTGCTATAAATACATTTGACTGTCTTTAATTTTACCTTCACTGTCAGAAGGGTTAGAAGTAATGTCTGTGACTCCATCATTCTGATATCTTCTGGGGAAACCTAAAAAGCAAGCATAAAAAAACACAATGGGAATGAGTTCAATAGACAACACTCCCATATATGCCATGAAGAATATAGCACCCTCCAAAATCTATAAAGAAATAAGGGTGGAGGGATAGGTGTTTGGGGAAGCAAAGGAAGAAGACAAGGAAGGGATTCTGGGTGGGGGGAGGTTAAGTAATAGTAAGCCAAATTATGGAGCAGTATTTAATGAGATTAAGCAGGGATAGAAAAGACGTGTATATATGGGGTATGTGTACATGTAAGTTTGTGTGTGTATTTATATATCTACATATCTTTATATAAACCTATCTTTTCTTAACTCTAGCTTGCTGGGGAGCAGGGCTGAAAAGGCGGGAAAAAGAATAAAATAAATAAGTATTCAGCACAGAACAAAAGAACAATTTGGACACTCATGAATGTAATTTCTTCTACATATATATACATCCTTTTTTAAATTGGGATTGTTGCTATATATTTTGAATCCTTGATGTTCTGCTGGGCACATGATAATATTTGTTTTATTTTGTTTTATCTTGCTTTTCTCTTTTTCTTTTTGCTTATTCTGTTTCTTTAAATAAATTTTTAAAAAAAATCCATAATATATTTGATTCCAAATTAGTTCATACACATCAGTATCCTCCCAGGATTGGAAATTCCTATTCAACATTCAAAAATTTATTTGTAGGATTGTAAACTGTCCCCATCTCCGTTAAGGTTCTGGGCCTCATCTGTAAAATGATGATCTAGATGATCTAAATGATAATCTCCAGATGATGGCCTAGATGATCTCTCAAGTCCCTTCTGGGATAAATCCTATACTCCTCCTTCCTTTCCCTCTGTCTTTGCTTTGGATTTTTGTTTCAGTTCCTGCTGAGAAAAACATGTGGACTTGATACATGCTGGGTACTCTTTGGGTCTAAATATTTCTAGTCTGCTCAAAGTCCCTGGAATAAAGAAGTAATAAATTCATCTTAGGGGACTATCACTGGAGCAATTGGGAAAGTAGAAAAATAAATTTAAAAAGAATGTGAAAAATGAACTCAGCAAAGGCTGGAGTTAAGGGGGCAATGTCTTCTTTGCACTTTATCTTTGTTCCTGTATGAAAAGTCTATATGCTGTAAATAGTGGTGAGCAAATCTGGCCCTCAGCCTGTTTTTGTACATAAGCTATCAATGGTCTTTACGATTTTAAAAACAGTAAAATGGAATTCTGAAATGTAAAAGCCAGGTGGCAGTCAGATTTGGTCCATAGGCCATATTCTGCTGATCCCTGCTCTCAAGTACGTAACTGATCATCTAACTAAAGTGCTTGAGTATAACTAAATTCTATTAAACATTAAAAGCTCAGATGGGGGCAGCTAGGTGGCACAGTGGATACAGCACCAGCCCTGAAGTGAGGAAGACTTGAGTTTAAATCTGACCTCAGACACTTAATACATCCTAACTATGTGACCTTGGGCAAGTTACTTAACCCCAACTGACTCAGCAAAAAAAAAAAAAAAAGCTTAGATGAAAGATGGTCCCCAAGAGGTAAGTGGTCAAAAGATAAGGATATAAAGAATTCCCAAAAGAGAACTGTAAATTATTAACCACATGAAAGTCTAAATAACTGGGAGTTTTTTGTTTGTTTTTTGGCTGAGGCAATTGGGGTTAAGTGACTTGCCCAGGGTCACAAAGCCAGGAAGTGTTAAGTGTTTGAGGCCAGATTTGAACTCAGGTCCTCTTGACTTCAGGGCTGGTGATCTATCCACCAGACCAACTAGGTGACCCTCCAAATAACTTTTACGAGAAATGCAAATCAAAACAATCTTCACATCTAGCAAACTGGCAATGATGATCAAAAATGGGTATAGTCAATGTTAGATTATGTTAAGACAGGCACACTAATGTACTGCTGGTTAAAATGTGAATTGATATAACCAATATGGAAAGCAATTTGGAATTTTGCAGAGAAAGTACATAATCTGGCCCAGATATTCTACAGGTAGGCATATTCCTCAAGGAAGTTAATGACAAAAACAAAAGTCCTATATATGCCAAAATATTTATAAGCAACATTTTCTGTAGTAGTAAAAATTGATGCAAGTGAAAGCATCAATGGAATAAGGCAAAAGAATATCATGACAATATAAAAAGAATGAACTGAGGCACAAAGGTTTGAGCATGATCAATTTGTTAATAAAGCACAAATTTACCAGTAAATTGGATCTTGGCTTCCTTAGTAAAGCTAAGATTCCAAATCAGGGGGATGGTTTTCTTTTATAGGTTTTGGAGAATATAGACCAAAGAACAATGCAAGGCAGCTGACACCATGGTACTAAGGACAAAAAGACTAGTTATATAAATGAGGCAAGAAGAACAATGGTTCCTTCCCTTCCTTCCTTCCCATGACTAAAAAGTGTTCATTGTTTGAGTCCACCTGCAAAATAGTGGCCGAAGCTTCTCTGGGTAGCAAACTAGACCCCCTTGAAGACTAGTTTAGTGATGTAAAGATAATAGATCCAACTCTGTTACAGCAAGCCACATCCCCCAAGAATAGAACAGTGATTAGCAAAGAGAATAGGATTTCTTAACTCATTACAGGTAAGGTGAATTTCTACACCAAGTTTAGAAACCATGACTTGGGCAGTTACACAACAAAACCAAATAATTGTAAAAGGATCAATTAAAAAAACTTGTTTTTCCTTTTCTTCCTTTCCTTTTCAAAAATTTATATGTTATAAGGGAAGGCTCTCTGGGAAGAAGTGGAAAGTCCCAGGGGAAAAATATAAGTGATATAAAAACATCATATCATTAAAAGTCCCATCCCAAAAAGTACCATTAAAAAAAAAAAAAAACTAGGCAAGTCACTTAACCCCAATTGCCTCAGCAAAAAGCAAAAAGC
>JAJPUD010002582.1:179865-289916 GCA_023553655.1 Myrmecobius fasciatus
AAGCAAGTCACTTAACCCCAATTGCCTCAGCAAAAAGCAAAAAAAAAAAAAAAGCTCATGTGCAAGGAATTGTGCTAGGAGATAAAGATAAAAAGGAAAAAATCTCTACCCTCAAGGAACTTTTATTTTACTAGTATAGTTCTTAATCATTATTAGAAAGGGAATTTTTAATTCTACACAGAATTACAATGGTCTCTACCAAAATAAAAATGTCACCACACCATGAACGATGAAGTAAGTACACAGTGGGTGAGGAAACTTAAATACATCAACAATAAGAAATTCAGAATTCATCAAAGAACTATAGGATAGAAGACGGGCTGGTAAGGAGGCAAGAGAAAAGAAATGGGGAGCCAGAGAGCTCTCCTGGGACTCTTTGCTATTTCTAGAAAAAGACCTCCAACATAGTGGACAGCCTTCCTTGAAGAATTCATCAGATGAGAACAATAGGTACACAGAATAGGCAGGCAGAGGTACTGCAGTCTAAATTGTTGCAGATCAACAAGATCTTATATCTGTCTTTTACATAACAGTTTAAGCAGGATGTTTGAGTGCTATATAAGTGCTGGTGACTTTATGAAAAATTCTAGAAAATGGTAATTCAGAGAACAAGAACTAAACACCCACAAAGTTGGGGTAACAATAAGATAATATAGTACTAGGTTTAGTAGTCTGGCCCTTTTGTTCCACCACTGAGTAAGGTCTCCCTCTAGGCACTAAGGAGTAAAGGGATGGGCAAGTCAAAATATCTTGAATTGATATTTGTCAACAGGTGGAGAAGAGAGCTTCTCTGGCGAAAGAAGGTAGGCCAGGGAAAGGATGCAGAAATGAGGGCAGCAATGCTACAAGCCTCAGGCTAGAAGGTTAGAACACCTGTGTTAATACATCATGACATTAAAAACCAAGAATCTGGGATTTTAGAATTGAGTGCTCAGTAGGAATTTCTCTGATGGCAAGTATTTATTACAGTGAAGAGAAGACGAGTGCAAAAATGGAGAGAGCTAGACTTGGAATCAGAAAGACCCATCCTCTATAGGATTTAAATTCTACCTAATCCTATCTATGAGGTAGGGGGAAGGGAGAGAAAAAAGTTTAGAACATAAGGTTTTGTGGGGGTGAAAGTTGGGGGCAGTCTTTGCGGGCATTTTGAAAATGGAAAGCTATTATTAATTTTTTTTTAAAAAGTAATTTTATGGATGAAATTTCATAGTTGAGTGATCCTTGGCAAGTCAATTTATTTCTCAGAGCTAGCTTCAGTCTTCTTATCTGGAAAGAGGGATTATAATAGCACCTACTTCATAAATTTGTAGCGATTAAATGAGAAAAGGCAATAAAGGGTTTTGAAAACCCTAAAACATTATGTAACTATAAGTTAGTAAAACATCTTCTCATTTGATTTTTATACCACTTTTGCGTGAAGATCAAGGAATAGGTATTATTATCCTCATTTTTAAAGATAGGAAAACTGAATCTCAAAGAATGTTAAATAAAGGGTCACATAATAAGTGGTACAGATGGAATTTGAACCCAGATCTCTCCTGATTACAATTCTTTCCACTCCCTCATACCACCTATATATAATTAACTCTGGGATTCTCTAAAAAAAAAAAAAAAAAACCTGTCAGAACAATGATTCCATGTCAAAAGCACTCTATTAACTCTGAAGGACCCAAGATTCCATTGTAGCCCACTTGAAATAGCTAACACACTTTGAAAAATTATGAAAATCTCCAAGTTATCCTATAATTGCAATTCAGTGCAAGATGGTGATACATGTTGAATAAACTCCTAAAATATACATAGTCTTATTCCTGGAAGCCTGATTCAATGAGAAGGAATGATAGCTATCACCCCACAGATTAAGAAAAAGCACCTTTAAGTCAAGAGCCCCAAGAGACTGAGATATTATTTTAATGGCTCGGCTACATAAAACAGAAAATAAGAACTAGGTTCTATGTTTTCCTCCCTCTCCCACTCCCCCCCGGTTATCCCTCCCCCTAATAACAACATTAATGTTGCCTTAAATAAAATTTGTGATACTTTTGGAGTAAGGAATTCTGTCTAGAGGAAAAAGGTTTCCTAATGTTTTACAGGATTTAAGGACTAAATTTACAGGTTTTGGGGGACAAGTATGAATATGGAAAACATTGGCTAAATGCATTACTCTAGGGAGCCAAATATAATTAAATTTGTTGGAGAAACTTATATTCAAACAAATAATTTGAAAATTATTTCTTAAAAAACTCAGTAATTCCTTAAATAATGTATTTGCTTTAGGGAAGCTACTTCTCTCTGACAGCATGAAAATTTATGCTTATATACATTTAAATCACAGGTATGAAATAACCACAGATATGCAGATTTTACTTTTTAAATGTATTACATATTTCCTGTATATAATTCCTACATATTCCCTAATACAACACTTGTTGGTTCAGAAAAAGTAGATGTTTTTCTTTTAACATTCAGCTGACAAAATCAGAGTCAGCTAATTTTGTCTCAAAGCCATTTTGTCTTCTCACCCCTTGTATACAAACTATTGTTGCTGACACTCAGAAATTGAGAAAAAGAAAAAAATTAGACAGATATTGACTACTCAAGTTTCTCTGGATTTTGTAAGCATTGGCAAATAAAAACTCAAATTGTTATTTTTATTTCTGACCAAAATAAAAACTGCTGGGCTTGGCTTTGCCTCCAGATTTTTCAGATACAGCGAATATCCTCCACTTTGACAAAGGTAGCAATGATGCTGGCATATCCAAGGACATATTAGTAAAGGGCAAATTCTGCCAGGCCCAGAAAAGCTAGGAAAGCTCAAGTAGAGCCCTGATGAGGAGCAGTTCATTTATTATAGGCAAGTTTAGAGAGGACTTTTTCCAGAAGGTTGGTCACTAGATTATGAATTTTTTTTGGCCACAGCAACACACAAAACAAATTAAAGTATGAAGGGTTTACGGCCTGCATTTGTAGGTATGCCACGGATGAAATAATGGATCCTTAAAGAAGTATATAAGGACATAAGAATTCAATAAATTTGTATATTACATAGGTCTAGGCACAAGTTTCCTAAAAGTTTTCTCTATAGGAATATGGATATTTAAAGGACAATTTGTTAACTTCTTTTGTTTTTCTGCTTAAACTTGATTGATCTGAATTTTTCTTACACAAATATTTGAATGTTCAGAAATAAATGGGACTGTATTAATTCTAATTGGAACTACTCTCTTTTTAAATTCCCAATTCTTTCATTTTAGTGTTCCTTCCACTAGACCAAGCAACAGTTTTCAGTAGGAAAAAACCCTGGAGGACTTATGAGCTGTGACTTAGGACAGTGCACCTCTCAGCCTCAACTTCTTCAATTATAAAAGATGCCACTGAAGCTGCCACTGTTCAGGGTTACTGAAAGGACTAAACATGTAAAGTCTTTATAAGCCTTAGGTACAATATATGTTACATGTATGATTATTACTTAAAGGTGAAAATGAAAAACTTGCCTTTGATCCCTATAAAAACCCCACTGATCCTTCAGTCCTTGAGTCCTGTTTCTCCTTCCCCATCATTAGGTATCTCCCTTCTCTGATCCATACACCACCATGTCATTAAGCTGAGAGTGAGTGTATATAACAATTATTTCTGTTCTAGATAGAAACTGAGAGTCTTCCCTCGTAGACTGATTCTTTTTTGAAGATAAATTAGGCCATCTTTTGCTTTCCTTCTTATCTAGCCTTTAATTACTGAATGTGTGTACTCAGACAAACTGAGATCTGGGATAGACTTTGGCCTGAAAAGGCCAAGGTCTCCCACTGCATGAGGGGCCTTTTCCAGTCATCCTGACTTATGTCTTGTCACCAGCCTCCAAAGCCTCTGGAGGAGGCTGATGATTCTACACAACTTGCCTCACTTAAGTCCAATTCACTTGCAAGTCAAGACATCCTCCTCCTGACATCATTGGTTCTCTTCAAGATCAAAATTCAAACAACATTCATCTAATACTCAGACTGAAACAGGTCTGCTGCTTCACTGGTAAAGAGCTGAGAAGGCCCCACTCCGGTGCCAATCAGTGAGCCCTCTTTAGAAGCCTTAGCACCTTTTGAGTCCTTCTCTTACCAGAATCCAACGGCAGATACTACATGATAGATCTCTGCCATGAACCAAACACAAGTCTATAGCCTCAGCTCTCAGCACAGTGCTCAACAAAAGGGTTCCCACTGCAACAGAGGGTTCACTTAATTGGCTGAAGATATTCACCTGGTTCTCTGAATATCTGAGGGCAACAATGATGTTCATAGTCCTTCTGGTCTAATATCCTTGCTCCAAAGTACAAGTTCTGGTTCCTTCTGTGCTATGATAAAACTGCACCAGCCATTCTGCTCTCAGTTGCCCCCATGGGTTACCATGAGTTCAGAGTGCTTCATGTTTTGTAGCCACACAGCTCATTGGGATAATACTCGATCTTGAATTCTGTCCTAAATCTTCTTTTTCATATGTATGTCTTTCCAATTCTTTGAGAATATGAATGATTTTCATATGTTATTAAGTACCCAAGCATAGTCCTAATCACTCACTGATCCTTAAGTGTTTGCTGAATTAGTGACAAAGACACTTTCTCTCTGTAGGATGATAATAGGGGTTTGAAACCTTTGGGGGGGTGGGGGGTGGAGCCAAGATGGCAAACTGCAGACAGTGTCCTCTGTGAGCTCCTGAGACCTTCCCTCAGACCCAGACAAATTGAGCCTCCGAATTGGTTCTGGAGTGAGGGCTCCACCAAACACTTGGAATATAACGCACTTCTGTCAAATATCTACTTTGAAAGAACTTCTGAGGTCAGTTTTAGACGGGCATGGGATTAAGCAGCTCCCAGCGCTCAGACGCCAGTGCTAAGCCAGGGTGCAAGTCCGGGGCTGGGAAGGACCAGAAGATTTTAGGCTGCCAGGAAGTCCCTGGGAGACGCTTGGGCCACTTTGCTCTGCTTGTGGGCAGGTGCTTTGGTAGGTCTACCTTTGATAAAGGGTGGATTGAGAGCAGCTGAAAGTGTGGTCCTAGTGCGGATCTAGTGAGATCAGCCCCAGACCGGAAGTCAACTTGGCAAACTGCCCCAGGGCAAATTGAAATCCCTGCTGCTGCTGCTGCAGAATTCCCTGCTGGTGACTGATACCTCAGCTCAAAACCATGAGCAAGAAGAAGAGAGCTCTCACCATAGACAGCTTTTACGGAGAGAAACTAGAGAAGTCCCCAGATCCTGAGATTCTGAAAACAATCCCAGATAAAGCCACAAAGGTGGACTTAAGCTGGTCTCCCTTTCAGAAGGCTTACCTGGATGATTGCATAAAGAATCTCAAAAGAGAGCTAGAAGAAGATTGGGAAAATAAATTGAGAGCAGTGCAAGAAGGAAATATCGCCCTGCAACAGAGATGTGAAAAACTGGAAAGTAAGTCTTGTGAATGGGAAAAAGTCGCCAACTCACTGGAAAATAAAAATGGTGAATTGGTAAAAGACAACAATTCACTGAAAAACAAAATTGGTGAATTGGAAAAAGTCACCAAATCACAAGAAAATAAAAATAGTGAATTGGTAAAAGACAACAATTCACTAAAAAACAAAATTAGTGAATTGGAAAAAGACAAAAGTTCACTGAAAAACAAAATTAGTGAATTGGAAAAAGACAACAATTCACTGAAAAACAAAATTGGTGAAAAGGAAAAAGTCACGAAATCACAAGAAAATAAAAATAATGAATTGGTAAAAGACAACAATTCACTGAAAAACAAAATTGGTGAATTGGAAAAAGTCACCAACTCACTAGAAAATAAAAATAGTGAATTGGAAAAAGATAACAATTCACTGAAAAACAAAATTAGTGAATTGGAAAAAGACAACAATTCACTGAAAAATAAAATTGGCAAAATGGAAAAAGAATGCAATGAACCAAAAAATTCAATTGGCCAGTTACAAAAGGAGCTAAAAAAGACAACTGAAGGAAATAATACCTTAAAAATTAAAATTGAACAAATTGAAATGAATGACTCAATAAGACTTCAAGAATCAAACAAAAACAAAAAAATGAAAAAATAGAAGAAAATATGAACTATCTCCTAGGAAAAACAACTGACTTGGAAAACAGACCCAGGAGAGACAATCTAAGGATTTTTGGACTCCCTGAAAGTCACGATGAAAAAAAGAACCTTGATGCTATCTTCCAGGAAATCATAAAAGAGAATTGCCCTGATGTTTTAGAATCAGAAGGCAAAGTTAGCATTGAAAGAATTCACTGATCACCTCCTGAAAGAGACCCCAAAATTAAAACCCCAAGGAATATCGTGGCCAAATTTCAGGACTATCGCACCAAGGAAAAGATATTACAAGCTGTTAGAAAAAAACAGTTCAAATACCAAGGAACTGTCATTAGAATTACACAGGATCTGTCAGCTTCCACACTGAAGGATAGAAGAGCCTGGAATCAGATATTCCGAAAGGCAAAAGAACTTGGATTACAGCCAAGAATAAGCTATCCAGCTAGAATGAGCATCATCTTCCAGGGAAGAAGATGGTCATTCAATGATACAGGAGAATTTCACCTATTTCTAATGAAAAGACCAGATCTGAACAAAAAATTTGACCTCCAAACAGAGAACTCTAGATAAGCGTAAAAAGGTAAAAAGGAAAGAACTCTCTAGAACTATATCTCTATTAAGGGTATCCTTAAAGAATGGGGGTATAATTTGATTTTACTTTGATAATAATCAAAAAGAAATTAGAGGTGGAAGGTATATCATACTGTAAAAAAGGGGGGGGAGGAGGTAAAATAAAGTAAAAAAAAAAAAGGAGGTAAAATAAGGCAAAGTCTCATGAAGAGACATGGAAAACCTAATATAACTGAGGGAAAGAAGGGAGGGTGATGAGTATTGTGTAAATCTTACTCTCATTAGATTGGGCTCTAAAAGAGTATATCAGACACATTTGATTTCAGGGAAAAACTTGGCCCTCTGTATAGGGAAATAGGAGGGAAAGGAGGAAAAGAAAGGGATAAATTAATAGAAGGATTAGGGGAAAGGTGTAAAAAGAGGGAGGATTCTAAAGGGGGGGGACTGTTAGAGGGAGGTATTCATCAAAAACAAAATACTGGGGGGGGGGAAGGGAGTAAGGGGAAAGGGAAGAGAAAAATATAACTTTGGGTAAATAAGATGGCAGGAAATATATAAAGTCATTTTAACTGTGAATGTGAATGGGATGAATTCTCCCATAAAACGCAAACGGATAGTGGACTGGATTAAAAGCCAGAATCCTACAATATGTTGTTTACAAGAAACACATCTAAAACATAGAGATACATACAGAATGAAGGTAAAGGGCTGGAGCAGAATCTTTCATGCTTCAAGTGAACAAAAAGAAAAGCCGGGGTAGCAATCCTTATCTCAGATCAAGTAAAAGCAAAAATAGATCTAATTAAAAGAGATAAGGAAGGAAACTATATTTTACTAAAGGGTACCATAGACAATGAAGCAGTATCAATACTAAACATATATGCACCAAGTGGTATAGCATCCAAATTCCTAGAGGAGAAACTAACAGAGATGCAAGGAGAAATAGACAGTAATACTATACTAGTGGGGGATCTCAACCTTGCTCTCTCAGAATTAGATAAATCAAACCACGAAATAAATAAGAAAGAAGTTAGGGAGATAAACAAAATGTTAGAAAAGTTAGGTATGACAGATCTCTGGAGAAAATTGAATGGTGATAGAAGGGAGTATACTTTTTTCTCAGGGGTTCATGGAACTTATACAAAGGTTGATCATGTGTTGGGGCATAAAGGCCTCAAAATCGGGTGCAGAAAAGCAGAAATGGTGGGGGTATCCTTTTCAGATCATGATGCAGTGAAACTCGCATGTAATGTGGGGCCGGGAGAAAGTGGACCAGGAGTTGATGGGAGATTGAATGATCTAGTCCAGAGGAATGAATGGGTGGGGGAGCAAATTATAGACACGGTCGATGATTTCATCCAGGAGAATGACAATATTGAGACAACATACCAAAATTTGTGGGATACGGCCAAAGCGGTTAGAAGGGGTAACTTTATATCTCTAGATGCTTATTTGCATAAAATAGAGAAAGAGAAGATCAATGAATTACGGTTACAATTAAAAAAAACTAGAAAAAGAGCAAATTAAAAACCCTCAAATACCAAATTGGAAATTCTGAAAATAAAAGGTGAGATTAATGAAGTTGAAAATAAGAAAACTATTGAATTAACAAATAAAACTAAGAGTTGGTTTTATGAAAAAACCAACAAAATAGATAAGCCTTTAGTTAATTTGATCAGAGAAAGGAGGGAGGAAAATCAAATTGTTAGTCTCAAAAATGATTAAGGGAGAACTTTCTTCCAATGAAGAGGAAATTAGAGTAATAATTAGGAGTTACTTTGCCCAACTTTATGCCAATAAATTTGATAATCTAAATGAAATGGAGGAATATCTACAAAAATGTAGATTGCCCAGGTTAACAGAAGAGGAAATGAATTATTTAAATAGCCCCATTTTGGAAAGAGAAATAGAACAAGCTATTAATCAACTCCCTAAGAAAAAATCTCCGGGGCCAGATGGTTTTACATGTGAATTCTACCAAACATTCAAAGAACAATTAATTCCAATACTATACAAACTATTTGAAAAAATAGGGACAGTGGGTATACTACCAAATTCCTTCTATGATACAGATATGGTGCTGATAGCTAAACCAGGTAGGGTGAAAACAGAGAAAGAAAACTATAGACCCATTTCCCTAATGAATATTGATGCAAAAATTTTAAATAAGATTTTAGCAACGAGATTACAGAAAGTTATCTCCAGGATAATACATCTTGACCAAGTAGGATTTATACCAGGAATGCAGGGCTGGTTCAATATCAGGAAAACTATCAGCATAATCAATTATATTAATAACCAAACTAACAAAAACCATATGATTATCTCCATAGATGCAGAAAAAGTATTCGATAAAATCCAACACCCATTCCTATTAAAAACACTAGAGAGTATAGGAATAAATGGGCTTTTCCTTAAAATGATTAGTAGCATCTACTTAAAACCATCAGCAAGCATCATATGTAATGGAGACAAACTAGAACCATTCCCATTAAGATCAGGAGTGAAACAAGGCTGCCCACTGTCACCATTACTATTTAATATTGTATTAGAAATGTTAGCTTTGGCAATAAGAGAAGAAAAAGAGATAAAAGGAATTAGAATAGGTAATGAAGAAACCAAATTATCACTCTTTGCAGATGACATGATGGTATACTTAGAGAACCCTAGAGACTCAACTAAAAAACTACTAGAAACAATTCACAACTTTAGTAAAGTTGCAGGATTCAAAATAAATCCACATAAAACATCAGCATTTTTATATATTACCAACAAAGTTCAGCAGCAAGAGATAGAAAAAGAAATTCCAGTCAGAATAACAGATGATAGCATAAAATATTTGGGAATCTATCTGCCAAGAAAATGTCAGAAACTATATGAACTAAACTACAAAACACTTTCCACACAAATAAAATCAGATCTAGTCAATTGGAAAAACATTAAGTGCTCATGGGTAGGCCAAGCGAATATAATAAAAATGACAATACTACCCAAACTAATTTATTTATTTAGTGCCATACCAATCAAACTCCCAAGAAATTATTTTACAGACCTAGAAAAAATAGTAGCAAAGTTCATTTGGAAGAACAAAAGGTCAAGGATTTCAAGGGAATTAATGAAAAAAAAAGACAGATGAAGGTGGTCTTGCTGTACCAGATATAAAACTATATTATAAAGCAGCGGTCATCAAAACCATTTGGTACTGGCTGAGAAATAGAGCAGTCGATCAGTGGCATAGGATAGGCTATCAGGACAAGCTAGGTAATAACGTTAGTAATTTAGTGTTTGATAAACCCAAAGACCCCAGATTTTGGGATAAGTACTCACTATTCGGCAAAACTGCTGGGAAAATTGGAAACTAGTGTGGAAGAAATTAAGGCTGGACCCACACCTAACACCGAACACCAAGATAAGATCTAAATGGGTTCATGATCTAGATATAAAGAGTGATATTATAACCAAATTAGAGGAACATAGGATAGTTTACCTCTCAGACCTGTGGAGATGGAATAAATTTATGTCCAAAGAAGATCTGGAACTCTTAATTGAACACCAGATAGATAATTTTGATTATATTAAGTTAAAAAGTTTCTGTACAAACAAAACTAATGCAGACAGGATTAGGAGGGAAGCATCAAATTGGGAAATCATCTTTACATTTAAGGGTTCTGATAAAGGTCTCATCTCTAAGATATATAGAGAATTGTCTCATATTTATAAGAATTCAAGCCATTCTCCAATTGATAAATGGTCAAAGGATATGTATAGACAATTTTCAGATGATGAACTATTTATAATCATATGAAAAGGTGCTCCAAATCACTATTGATCAGAGAAATGCAAATTAAGACAACTCTGAGGTACCACTACACACCTGTCAGATTGGCTAAAATGACAGGAAAAGATAATGATGAATATTGGAGGGGATGTGGGAAGACTGGGACACTGATGCATTGTTGGTGGAGCTGTGAACGGATCCAACCATTCTGGAGAGCAATTTGGAGCTATGCTCAAAAAGTTATCAAACTATGCATGCCCTTTGACCCAGCAGTGTTTCTTTTGGGCTTATATCCCAAAGAAATCATAAAGGAAGGAAAGGGCCCCACATGTGCAAGAATGTTTGTGGCAGCTTTTTGTGGTGTCTAGAAACTGGAAACTGAAGGGATGCCCATCAATTGGAGAGTGGCTGAATAAATTATGGTATATGAATGTTATGGAATATTATTGCTCTGTAAAAAACGACCAGCAGGATGATTTCAGAGAGGCCTGGAGAGACTTGCATGAACTGATGCTGAGTGAAATGAGCAGAACCAGGAGATCATTACACACGGCAACAACAATACTATATGAGGATTAGTTCTAAGGGACATGACTCTCTTCAACAATGAAATGCTTCAAACCAATTCCAATTGTTCAGTGAAGAAAGCCATATACACCCAGAAAGAGGGATGTGAAATGTGGACCACAACATAACATTTTCATGTTTTCTATTGAGGTTTGCTTGCATTGTATTTCCTTTATCAGATTATTCTTTCTTGTAGATAGGATTTCTCCTGCACAAAAAAATGATGTGTGGCAATAACTATACATATATTCGATTTCTTAAGTATTCTAACATAATTATCATGTAGTGGATATCCTGCCATCTAGGGGAGGGGTGGGGAGTAGGAGGGAAAAATTTGTAACAGAAAGCTTTGTAAGGGTTAATGTTTAGGAATTATCCATACATATGTTTTGCAAATAAAAGGTATTAATAAATAAAAAAATAAAAAATTTTAAAAAAAGAAACCTTTCGTGTGTCTCGTATAATTTTTAGCAATCTAGTGAAATCTATACATCTTTCTCAGAATAAAGGTTTTTTAAATAATTGTAAAGTTATTTTTAAGGAAATACTAAAGTCCAGTTAAAGAATAGTGAAAATAAAGATTTTTTTTCCCATTCAAATTCATGAACCTAAGGTTAAGACCCCCTCCTTTAGAGTATTTTTTTTTCTTCAAAACACTTACTATGTTGCGGTTTTTTGATGTTTGTGGTTTTTTGGTGTTGGAAATTTGTCCTGTATTAGCTTTATTGGCTAATTGTGGAGTCCTTCTCTTGATACTTTTATCTAAATCAAAGAACAAATAGTATTTTAACATGATTCTATGAGAATGCATATTTTATTCCAAATGAAGACAATAAAGTAGCTCTGAAGCAAATTATGTACCATTAATAGCAGAAAGATCCAGATCAGGAGGTGCAGTCCTGTGTCCTTCTAACAGAGTTGACTGCAAATCATCCTTTTCAATTTGATTTTTATCTAATAATCAAGCAGAAATAACTGAAAGTTAGCTCACAAAATGTCAATGAGGAAAAACAATTTAGAAAAGAATGTCTAATGTAACTTTATTTAAAACAAACATGCAAAATTCCACACAAAAACAAAACTTGTTTTTCCTACATTTTTCAATTCAGGAAATACCTATTTGGCCTAGTAAAATTCTCAACAATGGTCTTAGATTTTCAATTAGAACTGCAAGTAAAAGGATGAAAATCCAATCCTATTACAAACCCTTTATATTATTTAATTTGAGAGAAGTTCTCTAATATTTGGGAATTTCCAATATCCCTTTATAGTTTCATAAGCAAACAATTTTTTCACCCTCATTCTATTTTCATCCTTTACAGTGTTTGGTGCCTGCCTTCTTCCCATTTAGTCAAATATTTTCTGGAAAGTGCCCCTTATAAATCTGATTTTCACTTTTCTTTTTCCCTACTGTCATTTTGACCATACTAATTTTTACTCAATATTGTTTTAATTATGTAAAACCAAACATTAAAGATATGTGGAAAGAGCCTGAATGTGTACTACTCAGTCAGATGAGTAATTCTAATGCAGTAAGCTCAAGAGCAGTTTTCCTGTCTTATCTATACATCTACCCAAAAATTCTCATCTCTGCACCTTTTCTCATAAGGACAATGATTTAGGGTTCAAAGTGACCTCCATGATTTGGTTTAATACTTCTCTTCCCCCCACCAACCTTTTACAGATGAAGAAATTGAATTACAAAGAGAAGTAACTTGCCCAATTATATAGCTATAATATAAAACAACATTTGAACCTAGTCTTCCTACCTTGTACTCCATCTACATAGAACTGTCTCAAACTTCTCATTTCACTTCTTCTACTTGAAATGGGTTGTAGTCCTCTACCTCATAAATTCACAGAACTTAAAAGTTTTGGACCTTAGAAATCATCTAATCCAATCTTACTCATCTTCAGAGAAGACTAGGTCTAAAGAGGTGCCCATAAAAGACATCCAGTTCTTTTCACTACCTCACTTCTTCCCTGACACTGTTCATTACCAAGCACTAGCATATCTAATAGTGTTAATTACTTTGAAGGATTGCAAAAGAAATGAAAAAGCACCAATTCTGCCCTTGAGGAATTTACACACACATACAATTTCCCCAACAAGATTGTATTGGATCAGCTCTGTACTTAACTGTTAAGGAGAATAATCATTGTAGGATGAGGGTTAGAGGAATCCTAGAGGAACCATCCCCTTCAATTTTAGCAGAGATTAGAATAAAATATTCATTAAGTACAAAAAAATACAACCTGTCTATACTATAAATTTGAACTAGACAACCATAATAATCATTAACCTTTTAAGAATTTTACTTGTTCTGAGAGAATGTATATGAGCTTTGGGAATACTGTTTCTTAAGAAAACTATATAAGATTAAATAAATTATAACTTCTGCTCTTGATATATTTTAATACAACAAAAATTATTAAATGTTCCTTTAGTGACTAATGTATTAAAAATCATCCCACTGATTTTAGAACTAAAATTTAATTTTAGTAAATTCAGGATCATACTTTTTAAAAACTGCCAAAATATATGAAGGTGCAACTAAAGTTCTTTGGTTTCTAAATCAGAAGTCACTTAAATATAGTCTTGTCACTTTAATTCCTCTTATATTTCACCAGGTTATCAGATATCTTGTAGGACAGATATACACTTGAAAGGAGAGAACTAAATCTTATGGACCCAAGTCTTGTTTTAATTGATAGTAGTTGTTCTACAAACTGGGGGGGGGAGGGGTGCGGGGGGTAACATGAAGAAATAAGATGTCACTATCCTTAAAGAACTTGGTAATGGCTTAGGAGTATTTATGGGTTCAATTTAGAGATATCAGCCTAATAGCTTAATCCCGAGCAATACCCTGATATACAAACTTTCAATGAAGAGGCAGAGGACCTGAGAAGTAAAGTGTAGCAGTAAACTGCAAAGTCTGAAAAACAGAGAAAAAACATACATAGCTCCTACCCATTAATAGTTTACAATAATTGGAAAGAAAACTAAAATTCATAGAGAACAGAATGTGGTACTAAGTGCTTTAAGAATTTAAAGCAGCTAGGTGTCACAGTGGATAGAATTCAGGAGGACTTGAGTTCAAATCTGGTCTCAGATACTTAACACTTCCTAGCTGTGTGACCCTGGGCAAGTCACTTAACCCCAAGTGCCTCAGCAAAAACAAAAAACAAAAACAATAAAAGAATTTAAGGAAACACATTTACTCGATATTGTTTTAATTATGGAAAACCATTCATTAAAGATATGTGGAAAGTGCCTGAATGTGTACTGAGTCAGATGAGTAATTCTTATGCAGTAAGCTCAAGAGCAGTATTCCTGTCTTATCTATACATCTACCAAAAAATTCTAATTTCTAATATCCCTTTATAGTTTCACAAGCAAACAATTTTTTTATCCTCATTCTATTTGCATCCTTTACTGTGTTTAGTGCCTGCCTTCTTCCCATTTAGTCAAAATATTCTCTGGAAAGTGCTCCTTATCAATCTGATTTTCACTTTTCCTTTTCCCTATTGCCAAAAAAAAAAAAAAAGATTGACATAAGAAATGATCTTTAAAATTTGTCAAAATGACTGCTACATTGTTGGTGGAACTGTGAACGGATCCAACCATTCTGGACAGCAATTTGGAACTATGCCCAAAGAGCTATCAAATTGTGCATACCCTTTGACTCAGCAGTGTTTCTACTAGGCCTATATCTGAAAGAGATCTTAAAGGAAGGAAAGGGCCCCACATGTGCAAGAATGCTTGTGGCAGCCCTTTTTGTAGTGGCTAGAAACTGGAAACTGAATGAATGCTCATCAATTGGGGAATGGCTGAACAAATTATGGTATATGAATGTTATGGAATATTACTGTTCTACAAGAAACGACCAGCAGGATGATTTCAGAGAGGCCTGGAGAGACTTGCATGAACTGATGCTGAGTGAAATGAGCAGAACCAAGAGATCATTATACACGGCAAAAGACTATATGATGATCAATTCTGATGAACATGGTTCTCTTCAACAATAAGATGTTTCAAACCAGTTCCAACTGTTGAGTGATGAAGTGGGATCTGAGTGTGGACTACAACATAGCATTTTGCTTGCATTTTGTTTTCCTTTTCAGGTTTTTTTTTTCCCCCCTTGTAGATCCGATTTTTCTTGTACAACAAAATAACTGTATAAATATGTACACATATATTCGATTTGTCATATATTTTAACATAATTAACATGTATTGGACTACCTGCCATCTAGGGGAGGGAGAGAGGAGGAAAAATTTGGAACAGAAGGTTTGCAAGGGTCAATGTTGAAAAATTACCCATACATATGTTTTGCAAATAAAAAGCTTTAATTTAAAAACAAAACAAAAAACTTATCAAGATGGCTAGAATTCAACTTGACAGAGGACAGGAAAGAGGATATTTAGGGGTATGGAAACAGGGAGGAAAAACAGAATTAGTTATGGCTTGGAAGTGGGCAGAATCATAGCTTGCATGAGGGAGATATGAAAAGAAACAACGATGTGTTTAGGGGTTGTGTGAAAAGGAGACGTCATAAAGGCAGAAATGCTTAGACCTGACTTATTTAGAGCTTAAAATATGAATTTAGGAATGCTACTTGGAACTACTGAGTGACTTAAAATTTCCCCCAATGTTGTAAACTACCTTTGCTACCTTTCTGAGACACATTAGTTTTTTTTCCACTTTCAGTCTGTTTCCCACTGGAACTGTTGATTGAAGTATCTGATGCAAGTGCCTGTCAGTAAGAAAAAAAATAAAAAAATTTTTAAAGCTTCTAAGGTACATCCATAAAGTACAGAAATATATTACAAATAATCTCTTTTTGCTGAATCAAAGTTCCCTTTTTCATTTATTCAAACATCTACTGATTACCTAGTATAGGCAAAGCATTCCAAAATTTAATCTTGACTCACTGAATCCTCTAAAACCAGTAACCAATCACTATGGATCTTCTAGAGCTTCATGTGAAGCCCCAAAAGAAGGATGATCTAAAACACTATTACAAAATAAATTAATCTAACCAAAAGTATTATCATGTCCTTTGAACAGTCTAAAATAATGTAAATATTTTTACAGCAACAAAGTCTTTTCTAAAATTTTAACTGTTACACTTGACTAATATCTCTGATAATATGACTTGTTCACCTGACCATTCCCATGTCAATACTTCACTTAATTTCAATGTTCTGTTTTCAAAAATAAAAGAATAACTAAGACCATCTTCACACAAAGGTTTAATTCCAAAATTTCCTAAGTAGAATCCTACTCTATCAATAGAGGGTGGACCTACCTATTTGAATATAACACCAGTTGGGAAATAACTAAGAGATTTAAAAATAAAGTGTCTCTTTTAAGAAGCTATAAAAGAGTCAACTACAACAATGGTCATTAAAAATATTTAAATAAAGAATGAAATTTGATATAAAATGTAAGATTCTCTTATTTAGAACAACAGAAGCTCAAAGTTAAATGGCATAGTCCAAATTCCTCTACTCAATAAATACATGTTTTCTCCAATTCTGTTTAAATACTTCAAATGATGGGGAGCACACTACCTCACAAAACAATCTAGATCATTCTCAAATACCTCTGTTAGGAAGTTTTCTTACATCAATGACTGCCCTGCTTTAAATTCCCCTTTAGATCTCATTTTTAAGATAGTTAATTTTGAAATTCATATTAATTATAATGCATGCCATAGAATTTGCTACAAGGATATCTATAGTAACTTTCTGAACAACAATTAGAGAAATAAATAATATTATCACCTTAACAACTTTTTTCTTTTCACACTGCAAATACCGAGACTCTACTATTCTTCCAGCTGTGGAGACAAAAGAATACTGTGTTTCTCAAAATACTTCCACTTATAGCACTTCATACTAGATAATAATTTTTTACTTTTAGAAAAAAACATGTCATACTAAAGCAGCAAAAATTCTATTTGCCTTACCCTCCCTCCTCCAACTCCAAAATACTTTACAACCTTTTGAGACACTCAGCTATTCTGCTAGTTGTCTCATTCTCCAAAATAATAGTTTCTTTCTGTTCCCATCAGAAATTTACTTCATTATCATCAAAAATTTACAAAGAGGTAATGAGTGTGGCATTATGGATACAATGCTGGAACTGGAGCCTGGAGAACTGTTTCAAAACCCACCTCTATCACTTACTATTGTATGATGTAGATGTCATTAAAATCTGAATGTCATTTTAATTTCTCATAGCCTCAGTGTCCTTGACTGTAAAACAGGAATAAAATTACTTACTTGCATTAAGTTGTTGTGAGGAAAAATCTTTGCAAGCTTTAAAATACTATCCAAATGTGATTTGCTAATCATTTTTTGAGTAAATGAGGCTTAGAGGCCACCCATATGTTTTTATCCCTGCAAGCCAACAGAAGACAAGGGCTTCAAAAGAGAAAGGCAGATTTGGGAAGTAAACTGCTTTCTTAAGACAGTAGATGAAATGTTCATCAACTGGGGAATGGCTGAACAAGCTGTTGTATACGATTGTGATGGAATACTATTGTGCTACAAGAAATGATAAGCAGGATGCTCTCAGAAAAACCTGAAAAGTTTTACATGAATTGATATACAGTGAAATGATCAGTACCAGGAGAACAATGTATATAATAACAATAATACTGTATGATGGTCAACTGTGAAAAATTTAGCTATTCTTAGTAATGCAATAATTCAAGACAATTCTGAAGGACTTATGATGAAAAATGCTATCCATCTCCAAACAAAGAACTGATGCAGTCTGAATGAAAACTGAAGCATACTTTTTCTTTACTTAATTTTTCTTGATTATTTTGGCCAGGGTTTTCTTTTACAATATGATTCACATGGAAATGTTTTTCATGACTTAACATGTATAAGTTATGCCATATTGCTTGCCTTCTCAATGGGGGGAGAGGGAAGAACAGAAGAAGGAAGAGAATTTGGAACTCAAAATTTAGAAAAAGAATGTCAAAATTGTAATTAGGTAAAAAAAATAAAGAGTGCTTCCCTAACAACAACAACAACAACAACAATAACAACAACAACAACAACAACAACAAAGATGCTATCTGAGAAAGATTTGGACTTCTGGAGCATAGAATAAAAAATAGAAATGATAGGTTTTGGGGCAAGGATGGAGTGCAACTAACAAAGACTGGTAACAATGCATTTTCCTGAACTTTACAAATCTAACATAAAGGGAATAAAAACTAAAAAGATGAAAGACAAAAGTGTCTATTTTCCAAGCTGTATACTGTAGAGTTTCTAAAATATAGGAATAGCAAACAAACCAATTACACAGTGAAATTCAGAGGTGGGAAAAAAAATCCAAGAAAAGAGCAAATAATAAAACTCATGGTTTCAGATGGCTATACACAAATGCATAAAACATGGGTAAAAAACAGCATCAACTAAAGGTGCTAATGCAAGGAGACAAATTTGATCCCTAAAGAATTAGTAGGATGAGATGCAATGACTCTAGTATTGATCTGAGTCTTATTCAAAAGGCAAAGGGTTGATTAAAAAGGGAAAAATAATAAAGGAACTCTTGATCACCTCAAAGTTATTAAGACTCCATGAATTAGTAATTCAAAGTACTGGCAAAAAAAATGATTACTAAGTTTCTAATAGACCTATGAACGGTCCACAATAAGCATTACAGGATTGGGAAAGGGCAAATTTGTTCCAATGTCTCAACCTGAAAATACAGTCTGAAAACTACAAGTCAGTGAGCTTGACTTCAAAACCTGGCAAAATTCTAGAATACACTATTAAAGGGATGAGTAGTGACCACCTAGAAAAAGTAGTGTTCACAATGCCTCCACGTTCTACTAGGGATATGTTATGCTCAGCCAGCCACATTTTCTTTTTTGACAGTTACCAGATACTAAACCAATAGAATGCTACAATTTACATAGATTTCAACAAAGTATTTGACAAAATCTCATATGCTACCAAATGATGGTAGTTAGGTAGATCCAAAACTGGTTAACAATCAGACTCAAAGAGTAGTCATTAATAGACCCTTTTACAGTATAGTGAAGCCTATGGGTCCTTTTATGTATAATGTTTTTAAATGCATAAAATAAAATACATAGGATTACAAGAGGAAAAAGAGAATGATTTCTGTTTTGGACATGCTAAGTCTGAGATGCCTTTGGAACGTACAATTCAAGGAATCTTAGAGGCAATTGATAACACATCACTGAAATTCAAGAGAAAGACCAGGAGTGAGAATTGGGAATCATCTGCATAGAGATAAATGAACTCCTAATAGTTAATGAGAATACCAGATAAGACAATATAGAGCTAAGGTACAAAACTGAAGGTTTATTAGTTTATTTTTTAAATTTTTTTGATAAATGTATTTTAATTATAGTTAATTTGATCTTTTATAATCCTATATATTTCATTTTATGCATTTAAAAACATTATATATAAAGGGACTGGTAGCCTTCAGTAGACTGTGAAAGGGTCCATGACACAGGAAAAGTTATGAACTCCTACTATAAAAGGAAAAGAGAATGAAGTCCAAGACAGAACCTTGGAGGACACTGGTTAATGAGTATGACATGAAGAAACAGCCAAACAGCCTGAAAAAGAACAGTCTGACCAGATCAACTAGATTTCAGTATCACAATGATATCATATAAGGAACAGGCACAAAAAAAAAAAAAAAAGTGAGACGCTTAACCTATAGAAAAGAAAAAGGGGACAGGACAGTTATAACATAAGTATTTGAAGACTTGTCTTGTGGAAGGGAAATTAGTTGTTGTTTGGGCCCAGACAACAGAAAAGGTGAAAAAGAGTGAAGCTGAAAAATCCAATTTATGATTAACCTAAAATAAAACTTCCCCAAAGTAGAATGGAGTACCTTGGCAAGTAATAAACTATTCCTTATTGGAGGTTTTCAAACAAAGTGCTGAATACTCTTATTATCATTATAGAAGGGATTCTTCACGAGTTAAGAATTTGGAGAAAGATTTCAGACTCTGTGATTCTTTAAGACCTCAAGATTCTTTAAAGATTATGTGAATCTTTTAAGAAGATTGTTTCAGATCTAGAATTGTCCACAGAAATGAGGTTATCATTTGGAAGGGGTCTTAGAACAGACTCCAGTAACAGCTCACAATTACACGGGGTTTTGAAGTCATGAGATCGGGAGGATTAAAGATGCAAAGTTTTATAAATCATCTAATTCCACTGAATACAGATTAGGAAACTGAGGCTCAGAGTGATTAAATGACTTGCCCAAACTGTCACTTTTCCAGCCTAGGTGCTCTGGCTCCAATCCTGACTTTTTACACCTACAAGATTCCAAAGAAGCAGGAGGGACTTGCTCTAGTAAGGTGAATTCCAAGGCCACAGTTCCACCCTCTCTGGCTCACCCGGCACTCTTCTCCCTTTACTCTTGGGGTTCACAGGGGCACTGGGTCCGGCTTCACTGAAGGACCTCCTGAAACAGCACAAACAGAACCCTGGCTTGAGAGAAGGCCTTCAAATGTGACCTTAGAGATTTAGCAGCTGTGCGACCCTTAAGGTGCCTCTCTGATCCTATTTCCTCCTCTGTAAAGTAAGAATAAGAGCACTTACCTCTCAGAATTGTTGTGAAGTTAAAAATATTTGGAAACCACTTCACAAACTTTAAAGTGCTACATAAATAAAAATTATCACAATTCTTGACGTGTATCAGCTGGGATCCGAACCTAGCTCGTCCTCGGTTTTTTCAACCCCGCATTCCGTCAACTAAGTTAGGTGTGCCTCTCCCTTGACAGAAGGGTAAACTGAGGCCTAGAGAAAAGAAGGGCGCTGACTAGGGCAGTGAGCAGGAATGCGAACCCAGCTCTTTTCTCTGCGCCCCATGGCCTGCCCTGACCAACAACGTGGGAGAAATGGGTTCCGAGGGGGTCAGAGTTGGGGTCCGGAGGACGTGGGATTCGGGGGTTTCCGAGAAAATAATGGAAGGCCTTCCCTCACCGTAAGCTTAAACGCTTTCACCTTCGGCCCGCGGAAACCGTTGCCCCAACGGCGTTGGCGCCGTCTCTCCCTTCTTCTGGGTCAGTCAGTCAGTCAGTCATTTAGTCAATCAGTCAATTATCCACTCACCCCGAAGGCCTGAAACGGGATTCCGCCATTTTCCCGCGCCTCCGTTGAAAAGACAAGGAGCTAAGTGGAGCCGGGGAGCGTCTCTGCCCCGCCCCGAAGTGTGGACGAGATCATTCCCAGAAGGGTGGGACCAGGAATTCCCCCAGAGTACGAGGCTGACTCTTTTGCGGAGATAGCAGAGCTTTAGAGCTGGATATAAATATCCATTCAAAAGTTCTGAATGGGTCCAGAACAGAGACTCGGCTGGCCCTGGAAAGACTCATTTTTCCCTTTGAGGTTGTTGTCCCCCTACTTGCACACTTGGTCTCGCCCTAAGGTGGGGCGCGGCGTCCTAGACCGCCAGGCCCCGCCCGCAGGAGCACTTCCTTCCCTTTCCTCGCCTCTGGCACCCTCCCTCCTCCTCCCCCACTCCCCGAACGCCCCGCCCCTCCTCCTCCCCTCCTTTGCACTCACCCTTCCCCCCCCACACCCCCAGGAACCCGGAAGCGAGTAGCTGAGTGGGGGCTACGAGCCTAGCGGCCGGGAGGAGCCCGAGCCTCTGGGGGGCGGGCGGGCAGACCAGGGGATGGCGGGGGGACAGGTTCCCGCTGTTGCTGCTGCCGCTGCCTCTGCTGCTATCGTTCATATCCCGCTCTGGTTTAGCCGCCGCTGAGGTGAGTCTGGTCCTGACAACGCGCCTCTCCGGGACTTCGGAGAGGGGTCGGAGCCGCGGGGGCGGAGGCGGCGGCTCTCGGGGTTGAGCTCGGGCTGAGAGCCTGGGGGGAGTCGCGGGGGAAGCCTAAGGCCCGGGCCCAATGTGGAGGAGGGGAGGGGGTGGCGGGGATGAGAAAGGAGGGAGACTGAGGAGGAACGGGAGGGACTCGGAAAGTGCTGGGGAGGAGGAGGGGCGGGCAGGATGGGGGGAGTGCTGAGGAGGGGGCGGCGGGGATGTGAACGGGCAAGGGGAGAATGGAAAGGAATAAGGAATAAGGAGAAGCGGGGTGGGGGGGGAGTGCTGAGCAAGTGGGGGAGGGGAAAGGGAGTCGGAAAGGAAAGGAGCTGGGAGAGGGCTGGGGGCCTCTTGAGAAGTAATGAGGTGGAGGCCGTTATGAAGAAGAGGGGGCTTTTCTTAGGAATTGGGTAAAGGGGTTCCCGAGAGGGAGCCGAGGAGAGGATGGAAAAGACCTAAGAAGAAAATGATCTGGGGGTGCCAATGAAGGGGGCTTCTTGAGAAGGAAGGGGAGCCTTTTGAAAGACTTGGGATGGGACTTAAGGAGGAACTGAGGGAATCCTGAAAGAAGAATTACTTCTTCACTCCAAGGCACAGTTAGGGTGCTGTTATATGCGAGCCAAGATTAAGGGTGGGGGAACAGTTAAGAAAATGACACTCTAGAGTTTGGGGAGAAATGCCAGGGACTGTGGTTTTTGTCTTTGTGTCCCCAAAGCAGCACCATTCCTGGCACACACGGTTGGAGATTAATAGCTGCTGGATCGATTGCCCCGGGACACAAATCAAAGTGTCCCTGTCAGCTTTTCCTAGGGTTTCAGGGCTGAAAGTGTGAAGACCTCAGTTTTGGCGGGATGTGTTCACCTAAGCCTGGGGGGAAAGGGGGAGACAAAATGCTGTTCAGTAGGCATAGGATCTTTTTCTTGCTGAAAACTTGTTTTACTAGCGATAGTCCGGTGAAAGGGGGTGGAAGGCTGTGAAAGTGTTATGGCTTTCTGAAAGCTTTGTCTTTAAATCAGTCTAATTGAGCCAGTGGCCTGGAGTCACAGGAAATCTGTCATTCAGGCTACCTCCCAACCCTCGATGAGGTCAGTCATCTTCAACCTATACTGAAGCACAATTGGCAGGCACTTTCCATTCACTTTTTCCCCTAGCCTCTTATTAAATCAGGCTGCTCTCAGTAAATATACCCTACTAAGTAAAGGATTGGTACTTTCTATCTCAGCTTTGTTTCTGAGTAGTGACCTAAATGTTGTGGGTACTGGTGCCTTAGAAATAGTACCAGAGTACCTTCAACATACTGTCAGAGTGTTTGAGTAAAAAAAGGAATTGACTCCACTTAACTGCTAGATGTGCTTTCCGGTTATAGCTAGTCTGGTTTTTTGGCTCATGATTGTCATGCAATGAATTGCTTCTCTCCATGAGTAAGACGATGTCTGCCCATAGCAATTTTAAAATAGATTCTTTGTATAGATTGTTCCAGGCTCTTGAACCTGGAGCAATGGACCAAATCTAATAAAGGCAAATAAAATCCTACACTTTAAAAAATCAATTTCACAAGTCTAATATAAGGAAGTCATAGTTAGATGAAAGCTGTGAAAAAATATTTGAGAGTTTTAGTAGACTGCATACTAAGTTTGAGTCAACAGTGTGGCATGGCAGCCAAAAAAGGATAATTTGGACTACATAGTGTCATAGTTATAGTGTCCAGGCCTGGGAAGGTGGTAGGCCTATTCTACTCTGTTCTGGTCAAACCACATCTGGAGTATTTTATTAAAATCTTTGTGCCATATTGACATTGATGAGAGGACCAGAGACCAGAACATAGGGAGATTTTTAACCTAGAGAAAAGATTTTCTGGGGACACAGGAGAGCATTCTTTAAGTTTTTGATTTTGGCTGCATTTAAGGGGAGGGAAATCCCTTTCAGTTAGAGCTATCCAAAAATGGAAGGGCATATCTTAGAAGGTAATGGATACCTCCTCACTAGAACACTTAATGGGTTAGTTGTAGGAGAACTTCCTCTGCTGATGCAAGTTAGATTACATTTCTTCTGAGGTTCTTTTTAACTCTTAAATTCATTGATTATTAATTCTTCATTTCTTCTGTTTTCTCATGTTAAATGGACATGGTTACTTTGGGAGATAGGGGTTCTTTTTTAGCTTTATCTAGTAGGCTTTATTTAGTGAACTTTTCCCACTTGCTTCTGCAGATATTTTA
This sequence comes from Myrmecobius fasciatus, assembly GCA_023553655.1. NCBI lineage: Eukaryota > Metazoa > Chordata > Mammalia > Dasyuromorphia > Myrmecobiidae > Myrmecobius > Myrmecobius fasciatus. The sequence continues at coordinate 203,911 of JAJPUD010002582.1, forward strand.
CCTTTGATTTTGGAAGAAAAGTTAAAGGATTTAATTTTATAAATAAAGGGAACATTAAAAGCTTTTATTTGGCTTTTATGACTGTAGCAATTCATATCAGCATCAGAAAATAAGGGTTTTGTTTTCATTCTTTGTTTTCCTTTGGAATCTTGTTTCTATACTTATTATATAAAGTTTGCAAAGAACTGTCCTCACAACTAATGTATGAAATATTATCCCCATTTTATATCTTAGAAGGAGTCTCAGAGAATTTTTGTATCTTTCTCATGGTTATACATTTAATAAGTTTTTAAGGTAGGAGTCAAACCCTAGACCTAGTACACTTCCCATCACTTGTAGTATTACTTCTAAGTAGTCTGCAAGCATTTATTTTGTGGCCTCTTTGTGTTAGACATGGGGTTCAGGATATAGTGGATGTGCGAAGACAAAAAATCCTGAAATTCTTTACTTCCTCCTCAGCCAAAATCCCACTTTCTGCAAGAAGCCTTTTCCAGTCCTCCTTAATGCTGTTGCCTTTCCTCTGAAATTATCTCCAATTTGTCTAACATATTTTTGGGTTTTGTTAAGCTTTTTGCCTGTTTTCTCCCTTCATAAGGGAGATTTCAAGCTCCTTGATAGGGGCTATTTTATACACACACGTAATATATACAAAATGAATAGAAGGCAGTTTTTAGAGGGAAATGGAATCTTGAAGTAAAACAGGTTCCAGTATGTAAAGATAATGAGAGAGTACAAATCACTTAATGCAAAGGCTTATAGAGTGGATATAGAAGAGCAGAATAGTAAGTAGACTAGAATATGTGGATGGAAGAGTATGTGGCAGGGAGTAAAAAGATTGAAAGGGTAGGAAGGGACCATGATGTGAAGTTTTATATGCCAAGAAGGAATTTATATTTGATTGTTGTTCAGGAGCTATCTTAAGTAATACTCATTTTTAAATGCAAATAAAGCTCAAACAATGGAGAAAAATTAATATAGCTAATTTGCAAAACAAGCCCAACTCGAATTTTTTAATTTGATGAAATTTTAAGCAATGTTTTAATTTCTTTGTTTTGAAACTGATATGGATATTTTATAAAATTACTTTGAAAATGTATTGAGTTCACTTGTCTCCTTCCTTCTAAAATTAGGATTTATCCAATTTTTTTCTCTTAAAAACTTAGTATTAAAAATCATCACTATTATTGTAGTGGGATTTTTGTGTTTTTTTAGGACAAAGATTAATTGTTACATTTATTCTTTGGCCCCAGATATTCAAGAGTAGTCCAGTTCTTATGTTTAATTTTATTCTCGCAACTTCTTGGCTTGTTTCTCATTTCTTAATTCTTCTTTCAGTAAGGAGCAATATTGTACTTGACCTTGATATTGAAAAACAGTACATTCAAGCTTATCTCCTTACAAACAAGATCATTTCTGAGGTCCTTTTTATCTCTCGAGGTCTATCATCCTATAATTAAAACCATGTTTGGTCTGCCTCCCCATTTATTTCTTTCCATCTTTATAAAGGCAGTGATGATATTCAATGTGCAAACATTTTCAAATCTGTCTGTACCAGGCAGCCCTTTCTCACAGTGATGAACATTGATTGAGCTTCTACAGTCAGCTTCTTAGCCATATCAAGAAAAGCCCCACTCTTCTGTCTGAAAATGCTGAATAGATTTAACAAAGAGCTTTGTCTGAAGCCTTACTTGGTTGTAATGTGTGTCACTCAAATTAGGCAGCCCACAGCTTTCCAGAAACAGCTTTGAACCATAATTGAAGGCATCTTACTTCCTTTCTTATTTTTATTTTGGCATATAAATGACCTCAGTAATTTAGACAATTTTTTTTTTTAAAGTAACTGATGAATTTTGTTTTACTCATATCCTACTTGAGACTATTCAGACAAAGCTTTATGATAAACATAGTGATTCAAGTACTAGACCTGTTGGTTAAAATGACGTGTTAATAAATTAGCTTGTTATGACTCAGTTATATCCCAACTCTCTGCCCAGCTTAAATTTTTTTTGGGGGGGTTCATGGAATTAAAACTAGACAGTGATTGTTTTTATATTTTAAAAGAAGTTTGCAAGAATGATTTGTTTACTTATAATTAGTCATTTAATTTATAACTTTTACAAGGGATTATACAACAGTTTTAGATTTTTGAGACTAATTTTAAATATTGACAAAAAGTCTCTTTTTGTACTTAAAAATCTGCAGTGGACTTTTCATATTATAGCAAGAACTATAGGCCAGATTTCTGAGTGTGACAAATTCACATATATTTCATTAAGCATTTTTTTAACACATAAAAATTATTTTATATGTGAAATCTTTTAGGTTACAAAATAATTTGGAGAGAAAAACAATACTTTTCAGCCTGATTTCTGAAAACTAATATTAATCAAATTAAGCAAAAGGTTTCTGAAGATGCATACCTCTAGTTCTTATCACTTTTTACCATTACTTAAGTTTTTTAGTTTCCTCATCAGCAGTTTTTGTTTGTTTGTTTGTTTTATTATTATTATTTGCAAAACATATGTATGGGTAATTCTTCAACATTAACCCTTACAAAGCTTTGTTACAAGTTTTTCCCCCCTACTCCCCACCCCTCCCCTAGATGGCAGGATATCCACTACATGTTAATTATGTTAAAATACTTGACAAATCAAATATATGTATACATATTTCCACACTTATCATTGTTGTGCAAGAAAAATCGTATCTACAAGAAAGAAAAATCAGAGAAAGGAAACACAATGCAAGCAAACATCAATAAAGAGCATGAAAATGTTATGTTGTGGTCCACATTTCACATCCCTCTCTCTGGGTATATATGGCTTTCTTCAGTGAACAATTGGAAGTGGTTTGAAACATTTCATTGTTGAAGAGAGCCATGTCCATCAGAATTGATCATCATATAGTATTGTTGTTGCCATGTATAATGATCTGGTTCTGCTCATTTCACTCAGCATCAGTTCATGCAAGTCGTTCCAGGCCTCTCTGAAATCATCCTGCTGGTTGTTTCTTACAGGACAATAATATTCCATAATATTCATATACCATAATTTGTTCAGCCATTCTCCAACTGATGGGCATCCATTCAGCTTCCAGTTTCTAGCCACTACAAAAACGGCTGCCGCAAACATTCTTGCACATGGGGGGCCCTTTCCTTCCTTTATAATTTCTTTGGGATATAAGCCCAATAGAAATGCTGCTGGATCAAAGGGTATGCACAGTTTGATAACTTTTTGAGCATAGTTCCAAATTGCTCTCCAGAATGGCTGGATCCGTTCACAGTTCACCAACAATGCATCATTGTCCCAGCCTTCCCACATCCCCTCCAATATTCGTCATTATATTTTCCTGTCATTTTAGCCAATCTGTCAGGTGTGTAGTGGTACCTCAGGGTTGTCTTAATTTGCATTTCTCTGATCAATAGTGATTTGGAGCACCTTTTCATATGACTAGAAATAGTTTTAATTTCTTCCTCTGAAAATTGTCTGTTCGTATCCTTTGACCATTTATCGGTTGGAGAATGGCTTGAATTCTTATAAATATGAGACAATTCTCTATATATTTTAGAGATGAGACCTTTATCAGAACCCTTAAATGTAAAGATGATTTCCCAATTTGATGCTTCCCTCCTAATTTTGACTGCATTGGTTTTGTTTGTACAAAAACTCTTTAACTTAATATAGTCAAAGTTATCTATCTGGTGTTCAATTAAGAGTTCCAGTTCTTCTTTGGACATAAATTTATTCCATCTCCACAGGTCTTCCTCATCAGCAGTTTTAAAATGAAAAGGTTGTAATGGATGTTTCTAAGCATCACCCTAAAAGAGGACATAAGGGGGACTAACATATAAGAAGATTGGAAAGGTAGTAAAGGACAGTTATAAAAAGCTTTAAAAGCCAAACAGAAGACTTTATACTTGATCCTGGAGGTAGTAGAGATCCGCTGAGATTTATTGAATAGTTTGGAGGTGTGAGGTTTTGACAGCTGAACATATATGGCAGCCTGGGTGGGAAGACTTGTTCTAAGAAGATCAACTAGCAGACTGTTGAAGTAGTCCAAGTGTGACGACCATTACCAAGGTGGTAGCAGTGTCAGAAAAGGGCAGATGCCCTCTCTAAAAGGTAGAATAGACAGGACTTAACCATTTCTTGAATAGGGGAGGAGTGGGAAGATGAGAGTAAGGAGTCAAGAGTGCAGGAGCAACTTAGGCGGTGAAGTGGATAGAGTACCAGCCCTGAGGTCAGGAGGACCTGAGTTCAAAAATGGTTTCAGATAGTTAACACTGCCTAGCTGTGTGACCCTGCAAGTCACTTAACCCCAATTGTCTCAGCAAAAATAATAATAATAATAATAATAATTAAAATTAAATAAAAATTCAAAAGGAGTCAAGAATGCCTGTGTGTCAGGGAAGATGATGGGACCCATAGCACAATTGAAAATGGAAGAGTTTGATGGCCAAAAATAATGAGGTCGGGTTTGGACATGTTTATATCTCTGGAATATCCAGTTTGAGATGCTCAAAAGGCATTTGAAAATTTGAGACTGAAAAAGTTAGGGCTCATAGATGGATAATTATCTGCATAGAAATAATTAAATCAATTGGAGGTGATGAAATGGCCAAGCAAAATAATATACAGAGTGAAGAGAAAAGGGCCTATAACAGAGATTTTGAGGGACATTCATGTTTAGCAGGTAGGACAAAATAGATACAAGCTAACGTGGGTGAGAAGGTTGTAATTGTAGATATATCAACAAAACCTTCAAATAAATCATTTCACTGGACCCCTGTTTTGAAAGGTGCTAGAAATTCAGAGATGTGGAAGTGAAAAGGGATTGCATTTCTGAGCAGAGGACAGCCAGCAAAAGCACAAGTGTGAGGAAGAGAGTGTTGCATGTGGATAGCAAGTAAACCAAGCTGGGCCATAAAGTATAGGAAGAGGAGTCAAATGTAATAAGTCTGGAAAGATAGGCTAAAGAGCAAAGGTATGTTTTGAACAAATTTAAATATTATACTAAACAGTTTATATTTGATTCTCAAGGCAATTGGATTAACTTGAGCTTGATCAGGATAATAAGAGCTGTGTTTTAAGAACATTACTTTGACATTATGGTGAGTGTAAATCGGAGACAGGCAGAGAGACCAATTAGAGGGCTATTATAATAGTATGAGCAGAAGTGAGGGTTTGAATTCAGTAGTGGTTGTGATTGGAGAAAAGGGGACCAGTATGAAAGGTAATCTATAGGGAGAATTTAGAAGATTATAAAAACTGATACAGAGGGGAGTAAGCAGAACCAGGAGAAAATGTATACAATGGCTAAAATAATGTAAAGATAAACAATGAAAGACTTAAGATTTCTTATCTGTTCTGTGACCCACAGTGAGTTATGATGATTCATGGTGACATATGCCTCTTGCCTCTCGGGAGAAAGATGGTGGACTGTAGGTGTGGAATGAGGCATACATTTTCAGATATTACCATTGTTACTATTTTGCTTTACTACATATTGTTACAAGAGAGAGTTATAATGGGAGAGGGAGGTGTGCAAAGGCACAGGTTTGGGGGAATAGTAAGGTTTAGTAAGGGTGTTTATTTTTATTTTTGTTTTGTTTTTTTTAAACAGCTTGGGTTATAAAAAGGTGTTTGGGGTGGCATCAGTAGCTAGGGAGAGTTGAAGCCAATCTGAGATATTTTGATGAGGAAAAGTATGGAACCCCTGTAGGACATCTACCTTGCAGTGAGGATCACATGAGATAAATAATTGTAGTAAGTGCTATATTAATAATAGCTTTTATTAAGACATTTTCAATAGTAAGCTTTTGAACCTATTGGAAAACCCCCTACTGTCCTTTATCTAAATTATCAGTTCTCTTCTAAAGACTCATTGTGTGCTCATTGTTACAAATAAAAAATTAAGAGATTAAAAAACAAATTTTGATTGTTTTCTCCCATTATTATTTTAAGATTAATTTTATCCCCTTACTAGTAACCTAGCAAGCTTTGAAGCAACTGATTATTGCTATTATAAGAACAATTCATGTTCACAATGCACTTTCCCTCCCCCACCTGCCCTCCTTGGACTGATTTTACCATGATCATGCTCCCAGGAAATCTCTTCACCAAGAGATTTATTCTGTGAGATATGGTACCAGCTTTAGTACTCACATCTCATCATTTCCACTACCTTTTGCTCCCTCTGATTGGAAGACTGGAGGATAGAGCAAGAACTCCTCTCAGAACCTTCCAGGCGAGCTATTTTTTCATTTCCCAATGAGTTAATTTCAACTTGTATTTAAAATAGAGTAAAGCCAGTAAAATCCTTGTTACTGAATGTGATAAATAACAAGGTTCAAATCTTTGTTTCCCTATTAAGTAACAATTATAAATCATAGCTTTCTTGTTTTCCCTCAATTCTTAAAGTAAGGATTATTTTATCAATATTTTTGAAGAGAAGGGGAATGGAATAAGTATTTTTAAAGCACCTGCTATGTGCCAGAAAAATTAAATATGTAGCCCACAGGGATTCTTATGTACAGTTTAATGGCCCCTTTTTCTGTTTGAGTTTGATAGAGACAGTTGTTACAGAAGGAATTCAGAGTACTTGCAATTGGGGTGGTTGGGGTATTGTGAGCAGGAAAAGGAGAAGAGAGTTGAACTGGGTTTTGAATGATGGAGAAGATATAGTTAGGGCATTCTAGATGAGCATGACTTAGTCCATCAACATTTATTAAATGATTATGTGCGACCACAGGAGCTAGAAAGTTTAAGCAAAGTTTAGCTGGCTGTGTTATAGGGAAGATTCCTTTCATGTATCAGTTGTCTAAAGTTCCTTCCAAATATCAGAGTCTGATTTTAAATATAAGATTTTTATTCCCCCTATGGAAAGTATGGATTAAGATTTGTATAAGGAACAAGTACAAACCAAGTTGTATAGGTAAAATCTTCAAACAGCCAAAAGTGAAGTGAACTGCTTTAAAATTGTATCATTCCCCATCCTTGAAGGTCTTAAAGCAGACTGACCACATATTGGTTATACTATAGTGGAAATTTGTTTTGCATATGGGTTGGACTAGTTGGTCACAGAGGCTTAGAAAAATCTTTTTCAGATGGTATGTAAATTATTAGATTAGCTAGGGACACCACTTTTGCCAGTCTCACTTATCTTGTGAAGAAGTCTTAAAAGTTCTAGTAGACTCCTTTTCCCATCATTTCTATTAGTGGGCAATATTTTCAAGTATATGAGGGGCAAACTTTTTTATGGCAAACCACGTATTTTCTGTTCCAACTATGTCTCACCGATAGTGGTATCATATAATTTTGGAACTGAATCTGTGTTAGAGATTATATTGTTCTAGCTTATTATTTTACAAAAGAGATAAGTAAATACTTGAAATGTCCTTTATATTGCCAAATTTTTTAACCACATAAATTAGAGGAAATTTGCATGAAAATAGGAATAAGCTTAAATATAAATTGTTCTTCCTAAAAGATTTTGGTAAAGCCCTAGACTTCTCTTTTTAGATTTAGTATGATTTCAGTGGACAAATATGTGGCTTCCAATTATGGTCTTATATAAACCAAATAGTTACTCTGCACTGATTGGAGAACTATTTGACTTATTTTCCAGTAAATCCCAATAGTTCTCTCAACTACCATATGTAGTGTTGATTCTCAGTTTTATAAGCTTTCACAGTGCTTTGGGAACATATATTAATTGAAGTTTTTGTTCACAAAATTTTGTCTCCTAAACTATTTTATCCTGCTTCCAATGTTTATGTTTATATGACCAACTGTTTATAAAATTCAAGTCAGTCATTCCCCCCCCCCCAAGTTTTCCCTTTCTGTAGGAACAGGGATTGATATTTTTATCCTGAATTATGAAATAACTAGACTTTTTACTTTTCCACAGATTCCTCTTTCTCAGTAATCTGTAATTGATTAGTGAGTTATACAATATGATAATTTGCCTTCCATGATTCCATAAACAACACATCTTTCAATAGTCCCCTCTTGGTAGATTGATCCTATTGGTTTGGATGACTTGCTTTGCTTCCTGTTAATGTGATTCAGATACACATTGGTAAGGAAAGGGAGAAAAGAATGAAAATGAGAAAAAGTTGGGATTTTGACATTGTTTTAATAGTTTAATGAATAGGGGTTTTGTTTTTGTTTTTGTTTTTGTTTTTTTAAGTTATTTGATCGAAGTGGAGTGTCTATTTTATTCCCAAATTTAGATTAATTTCCTATCTGGCACTTAACTGCTATTGCTCTTTGACATTTATATATCATTATATAGTACTTTGTGTCTTAATTGTCATTTGCATTGCTAATTAGACTTAAGTGGCACTTTCTCAGATTTTTACAGAAGCTAACTTGTCTTTTCTCCCTCACTCCACTCCCTCCAACCTGTCACTTGTTTTTCCTTTTGATTACTCTACTTTTATAGAGTACTTTCTTAAGAAATCAGATGTAGATGTTAGGGTGTTGTTGCCTTAATTCTGAGCAAATTTGGGATTCTCGTAGTACTGCTGTATTATAGTTTTATGTCCACATGTGACAGAGATTTGGGATCAGGCAAATGATCACATTTTGGTTGACTTCCAAATGTCTGACTTGGTTAGAAAGAGACCTAATGAAAAAGGCCTGTGGTTGCAAAGAACAAGAGAGAGGCCCCTGTGAACTAAGATGATAAGAAATGGATTTTATTTTGTTATATTCAGGCCCCCATGGATTATCTTCAGCTCTAGTTTTAAACAAATGTATTTCTTTAGAAAAATAAAAGCAATGATCTTTGTCTTTAAACTGAAAGAAAAAATTCAGAAAAATAATGTATAGTTGATATGGTTGTAGTACATTTTATGGGTTTCACTCTTATGAGTACAAAGAATCATTGATGTAGAGCTGAGAAGTACCAACATAGCCATCTAGTCCAGACTTCTCATTTTACAGATGAGAAAACTAAGTCCTAGACAAGTAAGTTGCCCACATTCACAGAGGAGCTAGGAGATCTAGGGAAAATGAGCTGGTTTTGCAGTCAGCAGAGATTTGGGATCAAGTCTTGTCTTTTGAGACATATTAGTTATGACAGTAATCAAGTAATCCACTTAAATTTTCTTAATTTTACTTTTCTCATCAGTAAATTGGGCATAATAATGCCTATAGAACTGACTTATACAATTTTTGTAAAGCTCAAATAAAGTAACATAGATTGTCCCAGAAATTTTAGTGCAAATTTAACCTTTAATGAATTTAATAGTTTTTTATGAAAAATGTTTTGCCAAGTCTTCAAGTGCTACATAAATGTCAGCTGTTTTTATACCTTAAACATAGAAGCTAGTTAATGTATAGTCATTGAACTTAATTATGATCAAGGAAACTGTACAAATTATTACTAAGATCAAATGATTTTTCACTCTCTTTGAATTTTCTCTGTATAAAGTTAGGTTTTAAGATCAAGTATAAATTGAAGTAAAAGTTTGTTTTTATGGACAAAAACAAACTAGTTACTGAAGATTAATATAAATAAATTGAATTGGATTTGGCCATTCTATTAAATGGAATTACTCTTTTCTCTAAAAACAGATTTCTATAAAAATAAAACCTCTTTTTGTTTGTTGAAAATGAGAAATCCATTGTGTGTTGGTGCTTTTTCCTCAGCAAACCGGAATCCTAGAATTATAGAGCTATATAGAACAGGTCATTTAATTTATCATTTTACAGGTGAAGAAACTGATGCCCAAAGAAATTGTCAGATTTAGAGAAGACTAAGTTAAGACTAAAACCCAAATACAGAAGTAACATAATTTCTTAGATTAACAAAGAATTGTGCCATAACAAGTTTGTTCTAAAGAAATCTTCACTTCCTGTTCTGTCATCTTTGTAGAAAGTTAGATAGGAGACTGGGATCATCTTGGTCAGAGTTAGGCAGCTCTATTCTATCTAGATACAACTAGGGATCCCTTCTAGAAAGAGTTCAAAAATCCTGGATTTTTCTAAATCCAGATAAATAATAAATAAATAAATAAATCTGTTGTCTATGCATGAATGAAACTAAGACTTGTCAGGCAATACTTTGTTTCCCCATCTCAGATATTTGCAAGGATTCTGGCTTTCAGGCAGTAAGTAATTCTACTCTATCAGATTATCAAATACTGTTAAGTAATGTTTTTTTAAAGCAATTTTGATTTCTTTTTTCCCCCTTAATTTTAAACTTGACAGACAGCAATAAATAGTAACTCTTCCATGTCCAGAGAACAGAAAAAGTATTTCATATTGAACTATGAATCTCTATTAATATTGTATAATTATATAATAAATTCAACATTTCAGAGTTTTTCTATTTGTTATCCTAAATTTCCTTCTGTCCTCTTCTGTGTTTAAAAAAAATACTTCAATGACTCTCCTTTCTTCTCTCTTTCTTATGGGATTGAAGGCATTATTAGCACTAGGCAGGCACCTTCATTCCTCCCTTCCTTGCTCCCAAACAATAAGCATGGGCAGGTAAGCTAGTCCACCTACTAGCCTGTTGAAAAGTTGCCAATGATTTCTTAATTGCAAGATCTAATGGCCTTTTGTCAGTCCTATTCTTTTTGGCATTGTCAGTCATCCTCTTTTTCCTTCCAAGTCTCTTCTCTGTAGGCCTTTATTAACGCTGCTCTCTCTACCATACCTTAATTGCCTTTGCTGAGTCTTCATCCAGGTCACATTAACTAATTAAGAGTGTCCCCTATGTTTCTATCCTGGGCCTTTTCTCTCATTGTTTTATATTATTTAACTTGGTGATCTCATCAGTTTCCATGGATTCAGTTACATGAATGCACTTGATTCTTAATATCTATTTATCCAACCCTAAACATTTTCCTAATCTCTAGATTCTCCTCTCCCATTGCCTTTTGGTCATCTTAAATTGCTTGTTCTACAGATATCTGAAACTCAGTATATCCAACTTTCCTATTACTGTCCAGGATACCACCATCCTCCCAGTCATACAGGCTGGTCTATCCTCATAAGATTTCTGGTATACACACCCTTTTCTTTTCTAAAAATGCTGCCATTCTGATGAAGGATCTCACCTCATTACCGAACTGTTAATAATAAACTTCTTTTTTATTATTATTATTATTAAAACTTTTTATTTGCAAAACATATGTATGGGTAATTCTTCAACATTAACCCTTACAAAGCTTTCTATTAAAAATAAACTCTCTCCATACCATTCTGTCTTCCATTCATTTGTCAACTTGATCTTCCTAAAGCACAAGTCTTATCATGTCATCCTCCTACCCCCTTTCAATAAACTCTAGTGACTCCTTATTACCTTTAGGATTAAATATAAATTTCTGTTTGTCCTTCACTATCCTTCATAATCTGACAGTGATCTTTGTTCCTCATACATGACATGCTGTTTCTGAACTGATCATTTTCATTGTACTCCATGTCTAAAATGCTCTCCTTCCTCATCTCAACTTTCTTTCTTCCTTGACTTTATTCAAGGAACATCTAATAACCTACCTATGACAAGAAGTCTTTCTGAATCCCTCCAAATGGTGGTCTTCTGTCTGAAATTGAAATTATCTCCAGTTTATTCTGTATGTATTTTGTTTATACATAGTTGTTTTTCATTGTTTTTCCCATTATTAGACTGTGAACTTGTTGAGAAAGTTTTGTTTTTGTTTTTGTTTTTGCCTTTTTTTGCATCTCCCATTCTAACCACAATGGTGTGGCACATAATGGGTGTTTAATTAATGTTTCTTGGTATAACTTGTCTCATTCTGTACGTCAGTCAGGAAGTGAATTATATTTGTTTTTTCTTTTCACAGTCATAATTCTATGAATTATTTGGTTCTGCTCATTTTACTCTATCAGTTGAATCTCTAAATCATTTCTGAATTCCTTTTTTTTTAAGTAGCAATAATATTTCATTTGTTGAGTTTTCAATTGATGGGCAACTCCTTAATCTTCCTTCACTCCTGATTCTCACTCACTCCATATATCCAATCTGCTACCAAATCCTATCATTTCTAGCTTCATCATGTCCCTCACATGTGTCTTTTTCTCTCCTACCACACCCTTTTTTTTAACCTCTTGTTGGGATTATTGAAATAATCTGCCAATGGATCTCCTTGTCTCAAGTCTCTTCCTACTTCAATTCATTTCACTCAGCTGTTGAAGTGATTTTCCTAATTGTAGGTCTGACTATGTCATTCTTCCCTATTCACTTAATTCTAATGGCTCCCTAATACTTTAGGATCAAATATAAAGCTCCTATTTGACATTTAGAACTCTCCATAATCTGGCTGTTTTTACCTTGCCAGGAGTAAAGCTCACATGCTTTATTCCTCTCCATATTCTACAGGTGAGCTATACTTGCCGACTTAATGTCCTTTGCAGGGAAAGGGAAAGAAAATAAAAGGCACCTTTTTCATTAAGCATCTAGTATGTGCTGAGCACTTTACAAATATTATCTTGTTTGATCCTTACAAGAATCCTTGGAGATGGATGCTGTTACTATCCTCATTATACAGCTGAGGAAACTGAGACAGAAAGAAGTTGTGAATTGCCACAGGTCACACAGTTTTGAGACTGGATCTGAATTTAGATCTCCCGGACTCCAAACTCAGCTTTCTATTTTGCCACCCAACCACTTCTTGCCTTAAGCTTTACCCCATGCTTCTGATGCTCCCTCACTTTTCCTTAGTTTTCCTGGCTTCAGTCAAGTCTGGGTTCAAATACTGTCTTCTAGGAAAGGCCTTTCCTTCCATCTACTCTTGCTTTCCTCTGTGAAATTAATGTTATCTATTTCTTCTCCATATATCTTGTAATACCTAGTTATTTTTATGTTGTTTTCCCCCATTAGGATGTTTAATGTCTTTTAGGGGAGGGACTTTTTTGTCTTTTTGTCCTGAGCTCTTAGAACTTATATAAGCACTTAATAAATACTTGTTGACTGTACTAATTTACTGGTGCAATTTTTCCTCTTAAAATTGCTTTGGCTACAGTTTCATTGTTATTTTCTTTGGTGAATGTATTTTCTTTGTTTTTTTGTTTGTTTTTGACTCACCAGTTTTTTAACCATTAAATTATTTATTCACCATTTCTATCAATTCCTGCATTCTTGAGTTGGGTTAACTGGGAGGTAACTGGACACTGATCACTGATTTTTTTCTTACTCTGGTATGTCTGAACCTGATATTGGTTGGTTTGGGAAGGTTTGATTGGCCTGTATTGGACATCTTTTATGGCTTTATACAATATCTAAGGTCAGAGTGCTTTCCAACTCTGTACTATTTAAGTTTGAAAACTATTGACTCTCAGCCCTCCCATCATCCCTTCTTTTATCCACAGTTAGGGTTCTAGCAAACTCTCATAGAATTTCTTCCTCCAAGCACTTTGTTCTTCCTGCCCCTAGCACCAGTAGCCCTGAATGGTCTCTTGTGGGTATTGGCAGACCTTCAGTTTATTTGCCTAGGTTCCCACTAGCTTTTGTGGTGACATTGCTTTCCTAGAATTTACAGGTATATGTCTTTTTTTTAGTATTGTGCTGATTGAAGACACTTTTGGTACTTTCTCTTGGAATTTGAGAGGCAGTATGGCATAGTAAAAGGGCACTAAACTTGGCATCATTACGATCTTGATTCACATCCTACCTCAGATATTTGTATGACCCTTGCCAAGCCACTTTTTGCTTCAGTTGCTTCACCTAAATGAGGGACTTGGACTCTGGCCTCAAAGGTCCTTTCCAGCTTGAAATCTATGATGTTGGGATTTCTTAATCATTATTCAATCTATGGCTTTCTTTAAATCTTTTTTCTAGAATTACAAATATGAGAAAAGGGCTTCTCTGCTGTTTTTTAATCCTTGAAATTTTTAAAAATAGTATTTAAACAAACTTTTCAAAGGCTTTTCTATTTTTACATTTTATCTTTTTTCCTTAATCCCAGAATTTAAATTAGTGGGGGAAAAAAGATGGGTATTGAAGTTACTGGGCTAAATGAAATGTGAGGCAAATGTGATATCATGGCAAGGTCAATAGAGAGGAGACCAAAGGTGATAGTCCTGAGTCAGCTACTAAAAAAACTGGATACCCTTGGATAAATCACCTATGAGCTTTAGTTTGTTCATGCATGTAATAACTTGCCCATCTTAATTCACAGGGTGATTGTGAGGACCCATTGACATTCATATACAAAAAGCACTTTGTAACTATAAAGCATGAGTTGGTCAAGTATTTATTAAGTACTTGCTATGTGTCAGGCACTATTCAAGGTCCTGGGGGTTATGAACAGATAGAATCAATCTTTAACTTTCATAGTCATAACATTCTAGAAAAAGTCAAAGTAAAACCTCAAGTGTTGATACCACTGAACTTATGAAAAATAGCTTGTTATGTTCTGCAATCACTAACTGTAATTTTTTGCTAGGAATTCCAGAAAATATACTTTTCTGCATACAATTTTTTATAATTCTGATTATTCTGATAATATGCACTTTTCCTAACCCAGTAACCATGAAATAACCCATAAATTTTAGTACAGAAAATAAAATTGCTAACATACAAAACTGTTTTCTTGCTAGTAATTCCCTAGAATTCTGTGATCTTTTGTGCTAATGTCTCAATTTTGAAAAATTGATTTCAGACAATATCATTTTTATAACATGAAATCTGTAGTACCATAAATACTTACCTTCTTTTTGCAAGTATAATGGATCATTGATTTGTTAACAGCAAACTCATGGCCCACAAGTGGCTATAGACATTCTCATGTAAAGTTTCCTTAACATCTTATTTTCTCACTAAGCTGCTTCACTAACTTTGTACATGTTGGCTTAGAACTAAAAGGACTTGCACTATATTTTGGGGGGAAAACTGCAACACAAAACTGAGATTTAAAGGCAAACAGTGAAAATATTCAACAAATACAAAGGGAACTCTTCACGTTAGTAGAGTGAATAAGGCCAATGAGCTGCCCCGTAGAATACCAAATTCTTCCACAAGCTTGCATATATGACACCTCTCATCTTTTTCTCTACTGTACATAGTGCAGTTACCAATGCAAAAGTGAACATAAGATTACTAATAAGGTCACATGAATCCTTGAAGTCAAGAGTTAAACACATGAATGTTAAGGATTGACTGGAGGGACAGCTAGATAGTGCAGTGGATAGAGCACCAGGTCTGGAGTCAAGAGGACCTGAGTTCATACACATAACACATGCTAGCTGAGTGACTCTGGGTAAGTCACTTAACCCCAATTGCCTCAACAACAACAACAAAAAGAAAAGAAAGAGGGGGAAATAAAGAACTGCCTCTAAATGAAATTGATTTTGTGCTTAAGGATCTTAACATTTCATAGATGAAAGCAATGTGTATGAAAAGATATGGATATGAAATTTTCAAAGCATGATAGTATGCATCTGTAATCCCTACTGATAAGGAAACTAAGACTGTGGATCGCTTGAGTTCAGGAGTTTTGAGTTCTATTAAGATTAAAATTTCTTTGAATGCCTATATTAAGTCCAGCACCCTTATGGCAAGCCCCTCAAAGCAAGATAACACTAATTTGCCACAGGAAGGGTAAACTTAAACTAACCCAGGCTGGAAATGGCAAAAACTTCAGTGCTATCAGTAGTAGGATTGGGGCTGTTAGTGTCTACTATACTTCCAGCCAGGGAGAGATAGGGAGACCAAATTGTTCTGAGTGGGGTAAATGGGAAGAAGAGGGGAGGGAGTATGCATGCATGTACACGCGTGTGTGTGTGTGTGTGTGTGTGCGTGTGTGTAGGTATAAGTGTGTGTGTATATATATATATATATATATATATATACACATAAACAAATACCAGATAATTGAATAATTAGTACCTAGGAGGGTCTGGAAAGGCCCTTACAATAGAAGCTAATATTTAAATTGAACTTTGAAAAAAACTTTCCTTTTTTCACAATTTATAAATGCACATTATTGTTGCTAGAACTATCTATAGGCTTTAAATATCTGTGATACCAGCCCTCATTAACAGAGAATCTTAACACTTATGTAATATTGCATAATTATTGAAATTAATATTTCATTCATCTATTTAATTAGGTACTCTGCTACTATGTTTAAGAAACAGTGATTGCCTACAGGGATAGTAAATCAGTTATGCCTTCACAAAGCTTCAAGGAGGTAGAGAGCAGTATATGAAAGATAAGATAATTAAGTGAGTAAATTATACTATAAGGCAATATGTTATATAAATATGATGTAAAATTTATGTGACAACTATCACTAGTGGTCCATGTGATTAGAAAAGGTTTTCTGATTGATAGGACATGGTAATAGTAAGTTTTAATAGATGGAAATAGTGACTGGAAAAGTCAAGATGTTTTTGAAGGTGTTTGATGCATAGTGAAGGGTATGTATAAGAGATTATAAGAATTACATTAAGCAGATAAAGTTGGGTCTTATAGGCCTACAAATGCTAACATAAGGAATTTGAATTTTATGTAGTAGTGCCAATCCATCAGATGTTTCTAAGGAGGAAAGTGGTATCAAAGTAGTTCTTTAGGAAGATTAGAACAGAGAAAAAACCTGGAGATGGGAGAGAGCCTTCTACATGATCTTTCCTGATAGTCTGGACATGATATAACAAGGGTCTTAAATGCTGAAATGGAAAGGAAGTAATAAGAATTAGTAGGATTTGGTGACTGATTAGAAAGAGTTTTGGGGGTTATTGTTTCAAGCACAATAGAAATAAGAAAGGTGAGAAAAATTTTTATTGGGGAAAGGAGAATGTGTAATTGTTTTAGATATGTCAAGTTTAAGACACAAGTAGATCATCAAAGAAAAATGTCTGAACTGGGCAATATTAGAACTTAAGGAATAGGTGAGGGCTGAAGAGAAATTTAAGAATTACCTTGATAGAGTTGTAGTTGAAGCTATAGGAAGAGATGAAATAAGTAAAGAAGAGCATGTCTTGAAAGAAGAGCATAAAGAATGAAATCCAGGAGAGCAGATGCATTTAGAGGTTCAAGATATGAAGAAGAATGATAGAACTAGTGATGAGAAAAAGATAGGGGAGAACCTTTATACTGTAGTCTCAAAAGTTAAGTGGTTACCCCACTTGGCCAAGTCCCTAGAATAAGATTCTGTAGAGGCAAAAAGAATTCAAATTGAACCAAGGCTCTGTAGAAGCCAAAAGTCTTTGGTAGACAGAATCAAGAAGTAGTCAATGTATGATGCAGATTAAAGATTTAGAATATGATCTTCATTTTTTGAAATGAACTTTATGACAATGCAAAAATTAAAAGAAATCTTTTCAGAAGTTAAATAGTTATCAAGGAAATAATTCGTGCTATTTTTTCTGGTTTGGACTTTTTTTTTGTAAATAAAAAATACTCAACAGCTTTTTAAAGGAAAGTGAAAGAAGCCTATGGAGAAGGAAAAATTAGCATAATTTAAAGACCTAGTTCTGGAGAAGGAAGTGGAATCAAAAGTAGTGGTACTAACTCATTTTTAGATAACAATTTGAAAGCCTTCACAGTGCTTTCATCATAACAACCCTATGAAGTAGATAATGTCAGTATTATCCCCATTTTATACATAAAAAATCCCAGCTGATCACACAACTAGTTAAATATTTGAGGGGGAATATGAACCCGGGCCTCTGACTTCGCCTCCTTTAGGAGATATTAAACACACCTCTTATGAAACAGAAGTTAAAGGATATGTATAAAATAATATAAGGAAATAAGAGAAAATTTTGAGAGGGAGAGAAGAAAATTGAAGATGTACAATTTAACTCTGGTCTCTTTGATCTTAAGACATCTAAATGGTGAAGTGATTGGACCTAGAGTATTGGACCTAGAATCAGGAATCCTCAAGTTTGAATCTTGTCTCAGATGCTTTGTGACTCTGGGCAAGTCATTTGACTTATCTAGGCCTCAGTTTCCCTGTTTATAAAATGGAGATAATCTTATAATATAAGTAGAATACTTTGTTTGCAGACCCTCAAGTTCTCTTTATAGGCTAGCTAGACAACTAGTAGTGAAGTCAGAGGTAAGAGTCATTAGTGGAGAGCAGCAATGGCATATAAAGAGCAAGTGAAAAGGAATAACCAAAAAAGAGACTAGAAAGCCATCTTCTAGAAGGTCTTCAACATTAGGCGAGGGAAATTGGACATTATCTTGTAGGCAGTGTAGAGTCCATAAAGATTTTTCATGTGGAAAGTGAAATAGAACTGCAGGATGAGAAATTTAACCCGCCTGCTTTATTCTCTCATTGAAATTTAAGGCAACCTTTGAAGGAGAATGGGGCAATACTGACTGTCTCTTAAGCATAAGAGAATAAAGCAGGCCAGTTAAAATTCCCATCAGTTCAACCATAATTTAAAACATTTTGTAGATTTTTCCCTTATCTGTGTAGGAGCTCTGCAGACCAGGATAATTCTAGTAGTCTTTAGTTTAGTAGATAATCTTGGAGAGTTGATGAGACCCTTAAAAGTTAAGAGACTATCAGGGTCAAGATTTAAATCTAGGGCTTAACCCACAAATGTAGAATACTAAACCCTGTATCAAATTGCTTCTTAACTTGTGATGTGCCTTCCTTAAGAAAGAAAAAGGGTCAGGAAGTCACATCTATTTAACTCTAATCTCTACCTCCTGCTTTATAGTGAAAAATAATGACTTAAAATGAGAAGGGTTTTGGATTTGCTTGTTAGTTGTTCTCAAAGCTCCTCCAAGATAATTGTAAGTTCTTCGAGAAGAGGGACCAACTGACTCTTTTCCTTTCCAGATGTCTTTTATTTCTTTGGTGTCTCTCCCTTACCACTTAAGGAATTTAAAAAATATTTTTTTTGTTTGGGGACATTATATGTACCCAGTAAATAACTTAAATATTTAATAATAAAATAAAATTCATCATCAAGTGAATATTGTTTGGGACTTATTAAATAGGACAGTTAAAATGAAGGCAAAACATTTGGCCATACTGTTTTTAAAATATGCTAAAATTCAAAGTTTGGAGAGAAGAGATAGCATTAGTGGTTTTCCCTCTTACTTGCAGAATAAAGGCTAAATTTCTTAGCAGCTCATTAGGAAGTCTCTTACTATATGGCATTACTCTGTTGTTTCAATCTTATTGTTACTTTCCCCAACTGTTAGATAATAATTTTTAATAGCTTTCACAAAACCATTTCCATGCTCTTGCTATATTGTTCTCTCTGCCTTTAATTCCCTTTCTCTACTCAGTCTGTTGAAATTCTTTTAGGTTGAGTTAAGTTGCCCCACTGCTCAATAGAACAGTTCCCCTAACCAAAAATCATCTCTCCCTTTCCTTATGTCCCTTTCTGCTTCTCAGAAGACACGTCCACTCTTCCTTGCATTAAAGCTATTTGTGTCCATATCTTAATTTCCCTGCTAAATTGTAAAATCCCTAAGGTCAGGCAGGGCTTCTGTCTTATCACCTTTATATTTCTCCCTTGTTCTGTCCCCACAGGTACAGCCTCACATGGTGCCTTATTCATAGTAATCTAGCAAATTTTTGTTGACTGAATGACTTTTATTACTTACGTGGAGAGTTCTGACAGGAATTAAATTTTACTAAAGCAAGTACTTAAAAGGGGAGAATAGACAGAAGGATAAATAACCTCTAATCTCTTTTAATTTTGGTAACTAGATTTAGGTGATTTTCTGGGAAATGGCACTTACTATTGGTAAACACTATTCCAGTCTTTGGAATTGGAATATAGATAGTCTTATAAAACTAATTTGTAAGAAATAGAAAGAATTAGATTTCATCAAGCTTAGTTTGACCAAAGGCTAGACAGAATCTCTGGGCAGGTCTGTATCCAACCTCATATTCATAGGAAATCTCTGTTAAATGAGGCTTTTAAGTTTTTGGGGTTTTTTGTTTTGTTTTGTTTTTTATTCTACTTTTTTTTTAATTTATTTATTTATTTTTATTTTTTCCCCCCTACTCCCCACCCCTCCCCTAGATGGCAGGATGTCACTACATGTTAATTATGTTAAAATACTTAAGAAATCGAATATATGTATACTTATTTCCATACATCATTTTTGTGCAGGAGAAATTGTATCTACAAGAAAGAATAATCAGATAAAGGAAATACAATACAAGCAAACATCAATAGAGAGCATGAAAATGATATGTTGTGGTCCACATTTCACATCCCTCTCTCTGGGTGTATATGGCTTTTTTCAGTGAACAATTGGAACTGGTTTGAAGCATTTCATTGTTGAAGAGAGTCATGTCCATCAGAATTGATCATCATATAGTTTAATTGTTGCTGTGTATAATGATCTCCTGGTTCTGCTCACTTCACTCAGCATCAGTTCATGCAAGTCTCTCCAGGCCTCTCTGAAATCCTGCTGGTCGTTTCTCACAGAACAATAATATTCCATAACATTCATATACCATAATTTATTCAGCCACTCTCCAATTGATGGGCATCCACTCAGTTTCCAGTTTCTAGCCACCACAAAAAGGGCCGCCACAAACATTCTTGCACATGTGGGTCCCTTTCCCTCCTTTAAAATCTCTTTGGGATATAGGCCCAGTAGAAACACTGCTGGGTCAAAGGGTATGCACAGTTTGATAACTTTTTGAGCATAGCTCCAAATTGCTCTCCAGAATGGCTGGATCCGTTCACAGTTCCACCAACAATGTATCAGTGTCCCAGCCTTCCCACGTCCCCTCCAACACCTGTCATTATCCTTTCCTGTCATTTTAGCTAATCTGACAGGTGTGTAGTGGTACCTCAGAGTTGTCTTAATTTTCATTTCTCTGATCAATAGTGATTTGGGAGGCTTTTAAGTTGTGCCAACACAATGATAATTGAAGTTCTTAATGGTGACCCTGAAGCACTGCAGCATCCTAAAGTGCCTTCTCAGTCATCAGATTTAGGTATATTTAGCGTTGTTTTAGAGCATTTTATCATGTTCTTTGTAAAAGTTTCATCAGTTGTCTTACATACTTTAACTGTATGAGCCAGTATATTTTATTACCAATTGTGTTTTTCCCAGCTATGGCATTATAATAATGGGTATACTGCAGTGTGACCGTTAAAAGTGTTTTGGGCGGGGCAGCTAGGTGGAGCAGTTGGTAGAGCACCAGCCCTGAAATCAGGAGGACCTGAGTTCAAATCTGGTCTCAGACACTTAACATTCCCTAGCTGTGTGACCCTGGGCAAGTCACTTAACCTCAATTGCCTTAGCAAAAAAAAAAAAAAAAAAGTGTTTTGGGGATGTTAATTAGGAGAATGGTGAAAAGATTTAAAAGGCTTAGAGACCTAAAGTTTAAATCTCATGTCTTAAATTTATTAGCTTTGGACTGTGAGCAAATCATATAACCTCTCCAACTCTCAGTTTTGTCATCTGTAGAATGCAAATAATAATATTTGCCATATCTGTCTCATAAAGTTATTGTGGATGGGTATTTTTTAATGTCTTGATGCTATAAGCAGTGTGAAGTTTTGGGGTTTGTTTTGTTTTGTTTTTGTTTTTTTATCATAGTATGAATTTGTTTCATGAATGTACTGTGCAGGGAGCTCCAAATATATGTAGTCCTAGAGAATTGTCTGAAACACTGAAAGATTAAGTTAATTGCCTAGGAAAGGGGGGGGGAGGGAGAAGGAGAAGAAGGAAGGAAAGGTGAGAGAAAGAAAGAGGGAGGAAGGATGAAAGAGAGAAAGAGAGTATATGTGTGTAAGCTGTAGGGAAAAAGTTTTCATGGCTTTTTATTTCTGTCAATGTTACCACTTTTTTGTGTGTTTGTTATGGATATTTTGATACTTTTATGGATCAGTAGTCTCTTTGGAGGTACACCTTCCTCTGCAGTGACACAACCTTTCCATTTCTTTATATTCTGCATGATTCTCACCTGGGTCCTCATATTTATCCTTTGTAGGATATCCACTACCAGGCAGGCCAGAGGCCTTCATCAGAAGCTTTTAAGACCTCTAGATAGCCAGTTGAGCCCTTGGGCTATGTATATATTGTGTTTCGTTCTTATATACTTGACCCATCTTCTTTTCCAGTTATACATGTCCTTAGATATATCTTTACCCCTTCTTGTATGTATATCACTGTTGTCATTATACACCCACATATACCTCCCATGCATCTTTCCACTGTCCTTTGAATAATTTTGATTCTTTTTTGAGATTGTATTGTTTAATGACATAACCATATAGTATCACTCGGAGAATTACCCTGCTACATAAAAATGATAGCTTACCTTTTTTTTCCCCTGAGGTAATTGGGGTTAAGTGACTTGCCCAGGGTCCCACAGCTAGGCAGTGTTAAGTATCTGAGACTAGATTTGAACTCAGGTCCCCCTCTTCAGGACTGGTGCTCTATTCACTGTGCCACCTAACTACCCCAATAGCTTACCTTTTTACAATTAATTAGCACTATTTAGAAAACAGTTTTCTGCTCCTTAAGTTGGTCAGCAAACACTTAATGTATTTATAATGATAGCTACCATTTATATAGTGCTTTAAGGTTTGCAAGATGTTTTACAAATATTATTTTATTGTCATAACATTCTGGGAGATAGATGCTATTATTATCCTCATTTTGTATATGAGAAAACTAAGGCTGAGAGGTTGAGTTTTTTGTCCAGGTCACAATTCCTAAATGTCTGAAGCTGATTTGAACTTAGGTCTTCCTGACTCCATGAACAATTTTCTATCCAGTATCTCACCAAGCTCTCTCTGAGTTTAGGCACTGTGTTAAGTGCTAAAGATACAATTAAAAGCAAAGAAAAATAAAAATAGTCATTCCCCTCAGAGAATTTAGAGTCTTGTTGGAGGAGACTATGCCAACATATATCTATAAGTAATATATAGATAGATTGATATGGATGTGGATAAGATAAATTGAAGATAATCTCAGAGGAAAAGCCCCAAGACTAAGGAGGACCAGAAAATGTTTTGTTTTTTGTTTTTTGTTTTTTGCAGAAGGTGGGATTTAGTTGAGAGCTAAAGAAGACAAAGAGATGGAGATGGGGAAGGAGAGTTCCACATATGGATGACAATGATCAAAGATGGAATATCTTGTGAAGGAGAAGCAAGGAGGCCCTTATCATTGGACTCTAGAGAACATAGCATAAGGTAGAAGACTATGGGAATAAGAAGGAGTCAGCTTATGCAGGTTTAAAGCCAAATAGAGAATTTTATGTTTGATCCTAGAGGTTATAGGAATTCACAAAAGTTTATTGAATAGTAGGGAAAGTTGCACAGTCATATTTGCACTTTGGGAATACTTTAGTAACCAGATACAAGAATGTAAGAGGAGATAGTAATGAGTGTGTGGTATGAGAGGAGGGGGAGAAGAAAAAAGGATCTGTTGGTGAATGGCTTCAGTTTTTTCAGTGAAATGTCAGGCAAGATTTTCACTCAAAAGGTTTAGAAAGATCACTGTGGTGAGTGGGATAGTGAAGTTAGAAAGATGTAAAAAGATTGCCTTGCCACAGTGAAGACCAGGTTGAGATTATATAACACATTTGTGGTGGATTTAGCATGTTTTTTCAATCACCCTACCTTCATTCAATGAGGATCAGGAGTAAAAGGCAGCAGATAGGAGTTATCCAAGGATGAAGCTTTACTGGGCAAAATCAGCAATATGATAAGAAGAAAAGAAATGAATAGAGTTGGAACTGGCTTATCAGGGAATCAAAATGGAGAAAGAAGAAGAATATAACCAATGAATTGGGGTGAATACCTGGGACAACTGAGAAATGGAGGGATTGTATGTCATGCTGAAGTCAAAAATCAAGACTGGAGTCTTAAGGCAGAAGGAATGGTAGAATAATTAAACAAAAGTATTTCAAGATAATGATAAATGTTGGAAAGGATGTGGGAAAACTGGGACACTAATACAATGTTGGTGGAGTTGTGAACTGATCCAACCATTCTGAAGAGCAATTTGGAACTATGTCCAAAGAGCTATCAAACTGCATCCCCCCGATCTAGCAGTGTCTCTACTGGGTCTGTATCTCAAAGAAATTATAAAAAAGGGAAAAGAACCCACATGTGCAAAAAATATTTGTAGCAGCCCATTTTGGGTACAAGGAACTGGAAACTGAGTAGATGCACATCAGTTGGGGAATGGCTGAATAAGTTATGATATATGAATATTATGGAATATTATTTTTCTATAAGAAACAACAGCAGGATGATTTCAGAAAGGTCTGGAGAGATTTGCATGAACTGATGCTAAGTGAAATAAGTAGAACCAGAGAACATTGTACATAAAAACAAGAAGATTCTGTGATTGTCAACTATGATGGACTTGGCTCTTTTCAACAGTGAGGTGATTCAGGCCAATTCCAGTAGATTTGTGATGGAGAGAGCCATGTCCATTCAGAGAGAATAAATAAATATTTTGTGCAACATGATAAATATGGAAATATGAATAGAAGAATTGCACATGTTTAACTTATTGGATTACTTGCTGTCTGGTAAAGGGGTAAGGAGTGGGTGAAAAATTTGGAACCCAAGGTTTTGCAAGGATGAATGCAGAAAACTATCTTTGCATGTATTTTGAAAATAAAAAAGGTATTATTTTAAAAATATATTTCAGAGTTCCTGAATATGGAAGTAGTTGAGAGCGATAGTAAAATGAAGAATTTCATCATATCTGATGTGAAGTAGAGGAATATCCTGGAAATGAGTAAATTGAAGAACTAGGAAGTGAAAGTGTTAAGAAGAGTTTGTCACAGTTCTCTGATATCAGGGAGAGAGAGACAGAGAGCCATCAGGCACTAAATTCTTTGAGCAAGGAAGGGGATGTCCTGGGAGGAGTTGATATATATTGTCTACCAGAATTTGGATGGGTTGATAAATATGGATTAAATAAATCTTAAAGAATTTGTTGTTGAGTGATGGTGCAAGAGGGGAGTCTGGAAGTGGCAGTGGGGGGCAGAGTATTCCAGCACAGTGGGCTTGATGGGGTGAGAAGCTGACCATATATGAGTCAAAGTGTAACTGGTCCTGGAGAGGGTGGCTGGGGAAGCTGTGTCATGAGAAGGCTTCAGATTTCACTGAGTGCCAGAAGGTGAAGTGGGATTGAAAAACTTTTCAAATGAAAGCATTTGATTTGTGTAAGAACATTCCTTCCATTTCACAGGTGAGGATACCAAAGCACAGAGGCAGGACCAAGATTTGCATCCTAGACTTATGACTTGAGGCATAGTTTGCTTCCCCCATTTATCTCTTTATGAACAAAGGTTCAAAATTAAGGCTGCATGGTGAATCTGCTATGTCATTAATTGAAGATGTTGTAGTGAATTTAGCGTTATAGAAACTGGGACTGTTCTGTGAGAGATTTCTTGTCTTTGGTCTTATGCCCAGTGTCTTGGTTTTTAAAACAGACTTTGTAGTGAACTCAGGTTAATTTTAGTGATTTGGGAGTCTGAATAAACTAAAACTTGCTATGTTCTATATGCATCCTGCTCTTTTTAAGTTGTAACTTTTGAAATCTTTTTAGATACACAATACTGCACACGGAGCCAGGGAGGCATGCCGGAATCCGGTTTTGGGCAGAATGAGTTTAAAAGACGCTGGCGGTGCTGTTTGCCAGGAGAAAGCAGCCTACTATCTCCATATTTACCCTCAGCTGACTACAGAAAGTGCGGCTTTCTGCAGAGTAACAGCCACTAAAGATACCACCACTTCAGATGTCATCAAGGATGTGATAACAAACTTAAACTTAGATGTCACCAAGTGTTACGTTCTTGTGGAAGTAAAAGAAACAGGAGGTGAAGAATGGGTACTTGATGCAAATGATTCACCTGTGCACCGAGTATTACTCTGGCCTCGGAGGGCCCAAGATGAGCATCCTCAAAAGGATGGGTATTATTTTCTTTTGCAAGAGAGAAACACAGATGGGACCATAAAATATGTAAACATTCAGCTGATCTCTAAAGCAAAGGAAGCTCGAAGTTTGGTTGAAAGGGGCTTTCTTCCCTGGCAACAGGAAGACTTTGATGATCTTTGTAATCTTCCTAATTTAACAGAAGCAAATCTGTTGAAGAATTTGAAGAATCGTTTTTTACAACAGAAAATATATACTTATGCAGGGAGTATCCTTGTTGCAATTAACCCCTTTAAATTCCTACCCATTTACAACCCTAAATATGTCAAGATGTATGAGAATCAGCAACTTGGAAAGTTGGAGCCCCATATCTTTGCCATTGCAGATGTGGCCTATTATACCATGCTCAAGAAACATATCAATCAATGCATAGTTATTTCAGGTGAAAGTGGGTCTGGGAAAACACAAAGTACAAACTTTTTAATTCACTGTCTGACTGCATTGAGTCAGAAAGGGTACGCGAGTGGAGTAGAAAGGACAATTCTGGGTGCTGGTCCTGTATTAGAGGTACGTTTTTGGTTTTTGTTTTTGTTTTTGTTTTTCTTTTAATCCTGTGATTTTTTCTGTACATCTTATATTTTGGATTTCAAACTTTCAGACCTTTGGGGGTTTCACAGTTAGATGCATTTGTAATTCTTGTTTAAAAAAAAAAAAACTAGCACTTTCTGGAAATAACAAAAACAAATATTTGAAGCACCTTTTGTGCATAACACTAAGTTAATACTTAGGGTAGTTAGGTGGCCTAGAATGAGGAAGACAAGTTCAAATCCAGCCTCAAACACTAACTGAATGATGCTAGGCAAGTCACTTAATCATGTTTGCCTCAGGTTCTTATCTATAAAATGAACTGGAGAAGGAAATGGCAAACCACCAAAGTATCTTTGTCAGGAAAACCCCAAACAGGGTCACAGAGTCAGATAGAGCTGAGCAACAACAATCCTTAATGTTTTTCTTTCTATACAACCATTATATGTTTTGATCTATACCATTTTCTAGTGAGATTTTCCTATGTGCCACATATTTAAGATACACAATTTAAATGAACTCTTTATGATAAGTTAATCATCTTTCCCAGAAAAAGCAACCAATCTTCATTAAAAAGTCTTTGGTGTATAATATGCAGAGAAAGTGAGATAGAATGTTGGGTCATTAGCTGTTGATTTTAAGTAGCATAGAGAGCTATTTCAAGTACAGATTTTCACAACCCATGCAGCTTTGGTAGAAGAGCCTAGCTATCTGTGTCTTGACTAGATTTTAGAAATTCAACTACAACATTGCATCTGTGATAAGAAATATACAAGGTGCCACATTTTATGATTCTTTTTAAAAAATGAGTATATATTTAAATAAATATGTAGCCATCAAAGTAGTCATCTTGCAGACTACAGACTATAGATAGTGATGTTGCCATTGCTCAAAATCTTTCTTGTTTCCTCTTTTGGAAACTTGCAGTACAATCTTTTCAATGTCCTTGTAGGTAAAAAAAAAAAAAAAAAAAAAAAAAAAAAATGGGGACTTTGGGGACAGGTTTGATTTTTGGAAGCAGCTTTCCAAACAACTGATAAATAAATCAGATTATTTGAATTGTGCCACTTTGAGTTTCACATTAGGCATAATGATGATGTGGATTTTCTTATTTGCTTTGTAAACAGGCTTAGAAGGCAATTCCAAACATGTTTTGAGTTAGGATATCATTGTTGAAATAAGTGGATAGCCTCCCAAGATGATTGCTTTGAGGGATAGTGCTCATCTGCATGTATTAGTTCTGGGCAACTTGTTTTTAAAAAAAAAAAAAACCTTCATTATTTTTCAAACCCTGATATGCAATCCCACCAAAGCCAATGAGTATTTATTGCCTTTCAGTTGTAGGCCTAGTTAATTTTTAACTTGGCAACAAAATAGTCATAAATTTGGAGCATTTGATGGTTTGTTTAAAGGATTCCCTTGAGGACTGGAAAGATATGTAAGATAAGAAAAGTTTTTGGTTTGGTTTTGGTTTTTAAACCTGTTTTCTGTTCCTTGAAAGGAGAAGTTAACTTGTTTTGAGGTTTGCTTGAAACTTGTTGCAGTTTAACTGTGCAATTTTCAACAAAAAACAGGAAGGGGTCACTGTGGAAAGCTTGGTTCAATCAGCTGATCATGTCAAGGTTTGAACAAGTTAACTGTTTACTATCTCTGGGTGTGAGGTAGGGATGCAAGAGAATGAAATTATTGATTCCATCTTGTACCATATGGGAAATATGAAACTAATACAATTTACATTTCAACTATCTGCTCTTTAGACTGAGTACAAACAAAAACAGTTTGTTCAGAACATTGCTGTAATTAATATTTAAACTAGTTTCATGGTGAATGTTTAGACAGCAGATATTAATTTATAATTTTATCTTTTGTGTGTAATTTTAGAAATATTAACCTTCACAAACACAATTTAATAGATATTAGATTTTGTTTTGTTTTTACCATGAAATATTGCTATTAACCATAGTGAGTAGGTATGAAATTATCTACAGTGAACATAATAGGGATTGTTGATCTTTTTTTGTGGACTTCTGTGAAAGGCTCCTGGATCCTTTCTCAGAGTAATAGGTTTAAATGAATAAAATAAAATAAAGAATATAGGCTTATAAAGAACAGCAATCATATTAAAAAACAACTATCAAAGTATTTTTAAAAAAACAAGTTTATGGCTCCTAGATTAAGAACACCTGTTCTACGTTTTAGTTTGCTTCTCCTACTTCTATCTCCCTCTTTAAAATTAAAAAATGTTAGTTGTGTTCAATTCAGCAAGCATATATTAAGCTTCTTTTATGCACAATGTCCTATGTTAGGTGTTGAGGAAAAAGAGATAAACATGTCGCAGGTGGGGATAGAAGGTACAAAAATAAGGCCAAGGTAAATTATAATAGGGAAAAAGAATTCCATTGAGAGATACTCTTTAAAAATATCTTATTGAGAAAAGCCACCTCCACTCCTTGATATTGCATATAAATTCAGACTTTTTTCAAAATATTGGGTTTTTTTCTGATTTTTTCCATCTTTTTCTTTAAAAAATATTATTTTTTATGTGGGACAGCTCTCTAAAGGGGCAGGAAATGAATATTGAGAGAAATTTAGATAATGTAAAAATTAAAAGATAAGGAAAAAAGATAAAATGTAGTGGGGTTTTTTGGGGGGTTTTTTTGTTGTTGTTTGTTTTTTAGTAACACAAAAAAGGAAAATTTGTGTGGAAAAATCTTATTTCAAAGATGGTGACACCGTTAAGCCTTTGAGGAAAAAAATTTCAACAAGTAAGAGATGTGAAAGGAGTATAGATGGGTATATGTGTCTCTGTGTGTATGTTTTGAGATGAAGGAACAACCAGTGGTCCAGTTTAGCCAGAACATGAAAGAAGTAAGATTGAAAAAGTTAAGTCAGGACTATATTGGGGTCTTAAGCACCAGGATAAGTAATTTGAAGGATTTTTTTGAGTAAGAGAGTAACATGGCCAGAATGATACATATTTTGGCTTGTGTGTTTAGGATGGATTAGGGAGAGGAGAGATTGCTGTTAGGAAGTTAGAATAAAAGAGGTGATAGGAAACTGAAATAAATTAGTAGCAAAGGGACTAGAAATGGGGGAGGGAGGTGAAAGGTATTATAGAGGTAGAATTGACAGGACTTGCCAAGTGATTGGATATCAAGATTGAATGAGGGGAGAAGAGTCAGAGATGAGGATGAGATTTTAAGATAAAGTGACTAGATGGATATTGATGACATCAACAGAAACTAAGAAGTTTGGATGCAGGCCAGTTTTGGAGGAAGATCTTAAGTTTAGCTTTAGCCATGTTAAGGTTAGGCTGTTCATCAGATTTCTTGGTGAAGCTAGAGCTATACAAGTATAAACTCATGATAAGCTAGGAGATATTGAGGAACTTCCAAGGAGTAATATCCAAATCAAAGAAAAGGTGACAAGGAAAGAGAGGTGCTACAAGTTAATGGTATTGTCCAAACTCATTATCTTTCTCCCCAAGCAGTGCTAGTTCCTCACTAACTTGCTTGCTTCATCCTTGACTCCTCAATCTATTTCTCCCTCTTTATCTAATCTATTGCCAGATCTGTCCATTTTACTTTTACAACATCTCTCCATTACATTGTCTTCTCTAATATTTCCACACCTGGGTGCAGGCCTTTATCACCTCATCCTTGCACTTTTGCAAGGATCTGCCCACCTCCAATCTCTCCTTACTGTCATCCGTCTTCCATTTAGCTGCCAAAGTGATTTTCTTAAAATACAGGCCCTCCCGCTGTCATCCATCCTCCATTTAGCTGCCAAAGTGATTTTCTTAAAATACAGGCCCAACCTACTTTTACTTTGTCTCCCTCTTGCCTCCACGATCAAATATAGAGTCTTCTCTTTGACTTTTAGAATCTTTCATAATCTAGGCCCTCCAGCCTTTTCAGTCTTCTTATTGTTTGTCCTTGATTTTCAGAAAGGACCATGACATCAGGAAGGTGATGCTATTGTATGACAACAACAAACTCCAGCCCTTAATCTTCTTACACCTTACTTCCCATTACCCCAGCATCCATATACCCTTCAGTCTAGTGACACTGAATTTCCTGCTTTCTTCATAACTCCTTCTTGCTCTCTGGCTTTCTTCAGGTTCTAATTAAAATTTTATCTTCTTTAAGAAATCTTTTCCTATATACTCTTAATTAAGCCTCTTGATTTTTTTTCCTGTTTATCTTGTATATAGCTGGTTTTTGTATATTTGTTTGCTTCTTCTCATCCCCTCATTAGATTCTATGCTTCTTGAAGGCAAAGACTGTTTATTTTTATTTCATTTTATTTTCAGTTCCAATTTTCTCCCTTCCTCTGCCCATTGAGAAGGCAAGAAATACAAACCCATTACAAATATGAAATAATGAAAAACAAATTTCCACATTAGTCATGTTCCAGGGGAGGAAAATGCAAAAAAAAAAATTTTTTTTGCATTTATCCTCAATTACTTTCCTTTGGTTTTATCTTCTGTATAAGTGGTTTTGTTTTGTTTTGTTTTTAAAATAAGTTGATCAGTTTAATCTCTTTGTATTAACATTGGTATTTTAGGCTATTTTCTCTTTTTTTCTTTCTCCCTTCATTGGAATAATTTCTTTTCCTTTCCTTACTTTAATTCACAAGGGTTCTTCCATACTTATTGAGTTGACTTCTCTTAAAGAAACTAGTACCATAGAACCATGTATGTTCTTTCTCTAAAATCTTGAACATTTGTTTTCTGTGCACATATCAGCTATATGTGTGTACCCATCATTCCTTTTCCTACCTTTCACAAATTCTTGAGGTGGTATGATCACTTCTTCCTAAGTTTTCTATCTTTTCTATTTATGCTACCTATTTCTTTTTATTGGTCAGAATGAAGATCAGAACATAACTTTCCCTCATTGCTTCCTCTGTCATCTTCTGAAGAATGAAATTAATATTAATTAAATTAACATTGATTCAACATTAACATTATCTGCTGCTTAGCTAAATTCAACAATCACTTCTATACTTTGTCAGCTCTATCATTCATTTATGAACTCTTTGTTCCTTTCTTTCTTGAATTTCCATATTTTATTTTATTTCTACTATAATATTGTTTCTGTTTCTTTTCCCTTTAATTTCAATCAAATAACCTCTACCTTATTTCTTTCTGGCTATTTCAGTGTATTTTCACAGATAGGTGTATCTTCTTGATATTCAGTGACATTCTAACATTTTTTACAAATCTATTCCTTTTAAATAAACATACTTATTCATTGTTTTACTTAAGTCGTAATATCAAATCTCACTAAACCTCACTGATCGCTTTAAAGTTGCATTTGCTTCCTTGCAATAAGAGCTCTAATTACAATATAGAAAATATGTTAAATATTTCCTTTGTGGGGTACACTGTTAGGTGTGCTGAAGGAGATAAAAAGTTTACTTAAGACACATTCATCTTTTCATGATGGTATTAGAATAAGACATTAACAAAGTTAGCTATAATGTACAATATTACATAAATATTAGAAAGTTATGAAATGAAGTGGTATATGTGCAAGAAATATATATAAAGGTCAAAGTAGCATTTGAGGGAGTTGAGCTTTCAGGAATGGATAGGAATTTCAGTAGGCAGAAGGAAGGCATTCAGTCATATGGAACAACTTGTATGAACGTAACTACATATAGAATGAATGAAAAAGAAGGCTGAGAAAATAAAATAGCATAGGAAAGAGGTATTTAAACTTTATTAGCCAAGCAATAATAGGAAACCATTGAAAAAAATTTAATAGATGAGTCCCATGACCAAATATATGTGTAAGAATTTATTCTGGAAATGATCTAAAAGACTGGGTAAACATGAGGATGGAAAATGGGAAAGATTCAGATGATATTTGAGAATTAAAATTGATGGGATCTTGTAATTATTTGGATGTGACGTTATCGTCATAAGGGATCATATAAATCATGGTGTCAGTGTTAGAAATAGTGAAGTTAAAAGAAGGATGTCATACATATGTATTGTACTAATTAGCTTAGCAGTAGTAGATATGGTGTTTTTCCAGCCTTCTCGTTGATTTACTGCTTTTCCACACACTGTAGTTCAATGACATAGGTCTCTTTGCTGTTCCTTAGACAAGACTTGCCATTTCCAGTATGAGCTTTTGTACTGGCTGTCTTCCATGCTAAAACTGTTTTCCTTCCTCACCTGTACTTCTTAGCTTCCCTGCCTTCCTTCAACACTCAGTTCAAGTATCACCTTTTCTGCAGGAAGCCTTTCTTGGTCTATTCCTTCCTCCCTTCTCCCTCAACCTCCCAGTTGCTTTCAGATTACCTTCCATCTTCTCTGTGTAAATACATATGTACATACATCCACACCCACACTCACCTCTTATAAATACATAATTACATGTTATCTTCTCTATTAGAAAGTTCTTGAGGAGAGGCCTTGTCTTTGTACCCCCAATGCTTAGCAAAGTACCTGGCACAAAGATCTTATTAAATTAAATTTAATTAATTAAAGTAAATAAAAATAAATTAAATTTACTATGAAGATAGATAGAAAAACTGAAGGATGGGGTCATTGCCTTTGATGGACTTACAATGATCATCTTACTAGTCTAATGGAAAATAAATATATCCTCCCTCAAAAAAAAAAATCTAGCTGCAATACAATTTTTAATCAGTTCCCTAAAATATATATATTGTGAAGAAAAGGCATGGTTAGATACTGACAGTGTTAGTTCTATCATCAGAAATAAGGTTAAGAGACTGTTGAAGAAAAGTTCATGCCAGCCTAGACATCTGAAATATTTTTTCTCCTCAAAGAATTACAATATCCTAAAATAGAGTAGTAAGTAACTCTCATGCTCAATGTTGACAGTGTTTGGTGTGGAAAATTGTTTGAAATAATTTCCCACCTCCCTTCTTCCTTTCAGCTAGCAGATGTTAGAAGTGAAATTTTAGGATGAACTTAGTCTCTCAAATAAAGAAGTATTTTTGGTCAGAAAACTCCCCGTTGGGTGGCAAAGATGAAAGTTAGCTGCTGTTTCTGGCTTATTTCACACAAACATAGTCTTGTAATTTGTGACAAATGATTTAGGACTTTTTTTTAGTCAATGAAAAATAATCATATTTTGAGGAAATCACTTTCAAGAAGAGGATAAAATTATAGTGGTTTTTAAGAATTAAAAATATCTGTGCAGTTTTGAAGTAGTTGGTTAAAAGCTACACACAGACTTAGAATGGTGGACTTACTTCTAGAAAAAATGTCTGAAATAATTTAGTCCAGTCATCTTCCTTATTTTTCAGATGAATAGTGATATCCAGGAGTGAGAAGTGACTTCCCCATAGTCCTACACATTCTAGAATACTGGTCTCCTAGCTCCCAATCTAATGTTTTTTTCCCATTATATCAAACTCCTCATGAAGTTTTATATTAGAAAACTAAATGAATAACTACTGGTCTTTTTAGAATATGCTAAGTGTCTGCATTGCACAAAAGCCACTTTTCATGTCCATTTTTGAGGGTAGAAGTAACCTTAACGGGAAAGGACACTAATGACATTAAAATCATAGAAACAATTGTATAGTTAAGACTTAAAAGGCTTTTAAGAACATATAGGCCATTGTATTTTGTTTATTGCATATATAGATGGGAAAACTGCAAACTACAGAGGCTGCTTTTTTTTTTTTTTTTTTTTTTCTTAGCAGAATTCAGTCTTGGTTAATTAGTTTACACAATCTTAGTTTAGAGGTTCTCTCTGGAATTTGCTTTTGGATGACCCAACTTTAAAACCAAAACCAGCTTCCCTAACCAGACCTCAACTATCTGAAATCTAAACTCACAAGATGAAATTTATAAGAAATAGCTGTAAAGGTTTATGCTTGGTTTCAAAAAGTCAGCTACACATTTATAAATGTAGAATCCTTAACTTAATAGCATTTTATTTAAAGAAGATCCAGTAGTGACTTTATGAGTCAATGGATACCAATAAAGTCAATCTTGGGATGCAGCTATAGCTTTATAATATCTAGAATGAGGGAAGTGATACTCCCATTGTCTTCCTATAAAACAGTCTTGAAGTGTCCAAGGAAAGGGTCATTGTGTTTTTCTCTAAGGCCTTTAAACATAACAGATAGCTTAGTAAATAGTTGATTGATTGGATGAATGAATGAATATCTGAAAAAAAAAAAATGCTGTCTTCAGGAAAAACCTGACCACATTATAGTAAGCTTTATTGTGATGAACTGTATTTTGCAGTACTTTACTGTGGGTTATACCTAGTTATCTGTGGTAAGCACTTACTCTTACAATAAATTGTAACTTTCTCTTAACTTTTACCTATAGTCCAAGCAGTGTACTCAAAGAGGGGAGAGGAGGAGAGAGACTTTTTGTTGCCAACTTTCCCCCTTCTTTCTTGTAGCCCAGCTGTGCTTGTGGTCTGAGTTGAAGATCTTGGCATAAGTTTAATGATACCTCATCTCTGGTTTCTATTCACCATGTTACCAATCACACATAATATACTTAGATTATACTTAGTGGGCGTTAGCAGTAGTCTATTTCAAGTAGAAAGTTACTGTAGTAGGCTTTCCAAACAAGCCTGGAAAAAATAATAATTTCCATGCCAGAAAGTGGAATTGGCATTCCAATTTTAGTTAAGTTCTCAGAGGTGCCTAAATTATGAATGCTTGTTAGTAACTTTTATCCTTCTTATGCTGTTTTCCATCTCCACCCCCTTTCACACAGCTGTATACCCTAGAGAATGTTGTTTCAAGTCTGAAAATATCTATTTAAGTGATATGTTGCTTCAGAATTACAAAAAGTACTTTTAAATATGACTAGCTCATGTTTTTATAGCATTCTTCTCATAACAGCCTTGTGAAGTTGGGAGTACAAGTTCACTTCACAAATAAGCAGATTGAGGTTTAGAGGGTTTAAGTGACTCTGCTGCAATCATTGTGCCTTATCCAGGCATATGAAAGGATCCAAAGCCAGATCTTCAGAAAAAAGGTCCAAATTCTGTTATGTCATGTTTGCAGTGTTTCTCTGCTCATCTTCCTTCCTTTTCTTCTCCTTCTCCTCATGTTTTTGGTAGTTATTTCAATGATTTTTAAATAATTGTAAGGAAAAGTAAAGCAAGACTGTAGAATTCTTAAAGCTATATTGATTATCACTGTCACTTTTATAATGAAGAGTACTACTTATTCTGTCCAGTTATATAACAAAATTATAAAAAAAGTTTCATAAAAGCAGTATTTGCATTAATAAAACTGAGAAATAATTCTATTGACAAGTCAAGAAATTACTATAAGGATATCTAAGGAGTAAGAGAAAAATTTGTTCTGCACAGAAGAATGAGGTAGCTGGTCTTTGGAGCAAGATCAGCCAGCCAGGGTCAGAGGAAAAGAAGTCAAATGGTAAACATTGGCAAGTCCCTGCTGAGAGGAATTGAGCCATATATTTTCTACTTGATAATAATAGAAATGATTTATTGTCTTCCTGGAATATGTATCCAAGACGTGATCATGACTCTCCCAAGACTTGTCAAAACAAATAACTTCTCTCCACCTCTTGTGATACACATGATGCTGCAAGCAGGACCCTAGAAAATATCATTTAAGACTATGGAGTCTTGGTTTAAAAAAAAAATTTAGAGGGCATAGGTGGTATTTTTATCATTTCATCATTTCAGGTGGTATTTGAGAATTAAATTCAAATTTCTAGTAAATTACAAATTCCTGGCCAGGTACTAATTGTATCTGACAAGGACTAGTTGGAATATATTAGCCTGTAGTCTTACAAGTCCTTTAAACTAAAAAAGGAAAGGGAAGGGAAAAAATTGCTTACAAACTAATTATGCAGAGAGCAACTAAGATGACTGACAAAGGCAGGCAAAACTTCACAGGAGACAAAATTTGAAGTAATAAAACTCAGGACATCACATGCACAAAACATAAGTAACAAAATGCACTAAATATCTTATTGAGGCACATTTGACCAAATAGGTGCTACTGTGATATGGTATGTTAAATGCTGGGCATACAAAAAGGAAGTAAGTCTCTACCCATAAGGAACTTACGTCTTAATAGGGGAAGAATGTTGGAGAGTGGCATGGGGGAGGGTAGCAGGAAAGAGAGGTTTTTGGTCTGGGAAGTCACAGGGATGGTAAGTAAAGCCATAGGATAGTGTCGATTTAATTACTGTTCATAGAGCAAGAGGTAGAAAGTGTTGAGGGCAAGGGTACAAAAAGATGACCAGGAAGCAGTATTTTTAAGTCTGGAACAGTCTAGATGTATCGAACTCTCACTAATCTGGAGAATTTAGGACCCCTCCATTCCTAAGCAGAAACTTTTGTAAGTCTGAGAAGCAGCATCAAGTGGCAGGGTGCCATGGCAGGAAGATTTCTAGCTAGAAGCACAGTTGGGCCTGAGTCTGGTATGGAGGACTCTAATTGTGAACCCCATGACAAAAAGATTGCTCTAGAAAGAGAACAATTTATTCAAAAGAAAGGTTGGGGGGGAGGGGAATCAGGCAGTTAACACTCACTTAATAAGTGCATTCCATGTCTGTCACTGGGCTAAGCACTGCAGGTATTTAAAAAAAATTCTGATCAGAAAGAGTTTCCATTATAATGGGAGGTACAATATGTAAAATAATAATTTATGTAAAGATTAATTGCAGCAGATCTTAGAGGAAAGGCTCTAGTATTAAGAGGTCCAGGAAAAAGCCCTTGCTTTAGTTGAGAATTGAAGCCAGGAGGCAGAGGTAAGTAGGGAATGCATTCCAGGCAAGAGAAAGAGCAAATGGAAATCCTGGAGTCAAGAGATGGAGATTTTGTGCAAGATAAGCAAGGAGGTCAGTGTCGCTAGATTTTAAAGTATCTGAAGGAGAGTAGAGTATAAGAAGATTGAAAAGGGAAGGGGCCAGGTTTTAAGAAAATTTAAAAGATCACTTTGATAGCTGAATGGAAGATAGACTTTAGAGTGAGGTGAGAGTGGGAGAAACTAACCACCAAACTTTTGCAGCAATCCAGGAGTAGAGTAATGAGGTAGTACCAAGAGAGTAGTAGTATCAGAAGAGAGAAGGAGTGACAAAAAATTGACAGGAGTTGGCAACAGATTCATGGGAGGGAAGACAGAAATGAACAGAATGAAGAAAAGACAATGAAGAGCTGCCAACCTGGTGACTTGTGATATCTTCAACAGCCATAGGGAAATTTAGAAGAGGGGAAGGTTTGGGAGTTCAGTTGTAGATGAGTACATGTTAAAAAGTTATATTTGTGTAAATTTTTTATGAGAATACAGAGAAAGACCACAAGAATCAGAAAGAGTTGGTTTTCATGTCCTGCCACTTGATCCTGACGAGGGCATTTTCAGTGACTTAGGCATCTAACTCTATGACTATTAGATACCAGTTCACTTTGAATTGAATAAATTCCTTACATAGAAGAACTATCCTGAAATCAAAATACCATTTTGATCAATACACAAACTCTCCTGGAAACCTTGATGTAAGCATGAGAAGGGAATAGATAGACTTTTACAAGCATTGTTTTATAGTAGACCACATCTTTGCCATCATTCAATGACTGAAAGATACAAAGAATATAAGATCCCATTATTGTTATTATTGACTGTACAAATTCTTTGAAAGCAGGGATTATTTTCAGGTTTTCTTTGTATGTATTACTTTGTAATATCTGGCACATAGTAAGCAAAAAAATGAATGAATTATTGAAACAATGAATAAAAAAGCATTTATTAAAAACTTGCTATGTGCATACAAATTCAAGGAGAGGGAAACTAAGACAGCCCCTGCCTTCAAGATGCTTACATTCTAAGCAGAAGAAGTTAAGAGAATGGTGATCAAAGAGATGATAATGGTGGTGATAAATGCTGTTTAATTTTTTTTAAAGCATTTAATTCAGTAGAACAAAATGCAGCCTTAAAGACTCTCTTCCAACAAGGTATTTCTTCTGCATTTTTAAGTTTTTTACTTAATTACAAGATCCCTGCAGTCATTTAAGTGTTTATCAATATCCTACTATGTGTCAACTATTTTTATGAAAATACAAAAACCTTCCCTGCCCTTAACAAGTTTACATTCTACTGAGACAAAATAACAGATACATGGATAAGTATAGCAAGTAAATTCCAAGTAACTTCTGTTAGAGAGTACTATAACAAATGGGTTCAGGCTGGGAGGTGGCACTTGCTTCAGAGAAAGTCAGGAATTCCAGAAGGTTATGGTGAGGAGAGTATGGATTCCATTTATTGGATCACAGTCCATATAGGGCCATGAAGATAGGAGATGGAATGTCAGATATACCTAATAAGTAGGCCAGTTTAATTGTAATGTGTGGTGCCAGAAGATTAATGTGTGATAGTCCTAGGAAAGTAGGCAGAACCAGATTACCAGTAACCAACAGATGAGTTTGCATTTTGTCTTAGAGGGGAAATGAAGTCCCTTGAAACCTCTTGAGCCCAGTGATATGGACCTGTACTTTTAAAGTATCTCTGGCTTTTGTATGAAGTATGAATGAGAGAGTAGAGAAAAAGAAATCAACTAGGAAACTATTTCAGTAGTGTAGCAAAAGGTGATAAGAGCCTGAACTAGAGTGGTGGTCATGTGAGGGGAGAAGGGAAGACTGAAAGATGTGGAGATAGAGTTGATAGGACTTAGCAACTGTATTTGGATTTGATGAGGAAGAGTGAAAAATTGATTAGGTTTGGGAACCTGAGTGACTGGAAAATTAATGGTGCTCTCAGTAGAAATAGGGAAGTTAAAAAGGGGCAGAGTTTGGGAGCATAAGTTCTGTTTTCAATATACCGAGTTTGAGATATCTTTGAAATATCCAGTTGGAAGTGACTGGTAGGCAATTGTTGACTGCTATTTGGGTATTTAGGAGACCAAAACTGGATATTTAGATCCAAGTGTCATCTATGTAAAGATCTGTGGGAGTCAGTGAAATCATTAAGAGAGTGTAAAAAAGGAAAAAAGAAGAAAATCCCAGTACAGAGCCTTGAACTCTTCAATTTTGTTCTTTTTCAATTCAAACATCACTCTTTTTGGCAGAATAAATATAAACAAGTGTTGCCTTCTCTTTCTCACTGGTTATCCATTCTGTCATCTATCCTGAATGAATTTCTTTCCGATTCCTTCTTCCTGAAGGTGGCTAAAAAATTAGCCTTGACATTGTTTTTGTTTATTTCATTAACTGCAGCTCACACTAAGTTTGAAGGACAACACTATTTTTAGGATTGTATTATAATTTTAAATGATTTATCCTGTATCCTTGCTTCCATTATTTTTTATTTTTTTGCTGAGGCAACTGGGGTTAAGTGACTTGCCCAGGGTCATACAGCTAGAAGTGCTAAGTGTCTGAGATCACATTTGAACTCAGGTCCTCCTGACTTCAGGGCTGGTATTCTATCTACTGCATCACCTAGCTGCCCTGCTTCCATTATTTTTAATGAAGTTCCATCAGCTTTAAAATTATCTGTTCTTTCTAATAGTAGTATTAATAATAGCTTTAAGTTTTATAAAATACTAACAAATATTATCTCATTTGATCCTCATATCAACCTTGGAAGATGCTACTATTATCCCCATATTTTACAGATAAGGAAACCGAGGCAGGCAGTGGTGATGTGACTTATCTGAAGTCACAAAGCTAGTGAGCATCTGATGCTGAATATTGAACTCAGATTTTTCTGATTCCAGGCCTAGTACTGAGACACATAGTAGCTTTCTACCTTAAAATCTGATCCTATGATCCAAGTCAATCTCTTTAGGTGGTTCTCCACTTCCCCCCGACCAGAATTCTTTCAATTTTCATAATTTCAATATGAAAATGAATGACATAATCTACTTGATTTTAGACCAAGAAATCTTACTTATTCTTTTATCTGAACCCTCTGTAATCTGTACTCAAACAATATGGGCTGCATATCAGATGATGCTTGATGGTACTTCCTTTTACTTCTCCCCAAGTTCCTTCATTCTTTCCACCCAGAAACAAATTCCTTCTTATTGGTGTGAAATAGATTCAGAATAGGATATAGTCTTCTATTTTGGTTGCTCTACTTTTTGCTATGAGATGCTTTACATTTTCTTCTTCTTCATCTCTTTTCTCTCTTTCTTCTTTGTCATTTGACTTTTTTTTTCAATTATGCATAAATAAAATACCATCATTACATTTCATAAAAGCCATATTATTCAAATCACTTTCTCTTAACCTTGTTATTTTATTTGTACTACTTTGTTAGAAAATTTGATGTGGGTTAAAAATTCTATTAAAATTCCAGTGATGATTATAAATGATAATAGTCCCACTTCATATAAGCACTAAACACAGTTCCCACAGCTTGAAATATAGAAATATAAGCCAGATATTTTTAGATTGACTTTTGAAAAGTTGCTCTATGCTGAGCCTGCATACCAGACATGTGAGATCATTGGAGCTATGGAGCAGGTTTAAGCCATATACTTATGAGAGTAATTGCAAAATAAAACATCTTGATATTTAAAAGTCAGGCAAGACTAGGTCTTTTCAATAGTTGTGTAACTATAAATTGACCATTTTCTGGGTTGTTTAGATTTTTTGTTATTTTTATTTTTTGCATTAGTCAACAAGTCAACTCATCCAGCCTTATTTAAGTGCCTGCTATGTGCCAGGCACTGTGCTAAGGACTAAAAAAAAGAAATTCCTGTCCTCAATAAGCTCACAGTCTAATGAAGGAGACAGCAAGGAAATTACTGTATCTAAACAAGAGATATACAGAGT
Organism: Myrmecobius fasciatus; assembly: GCA_023553655.1. Lineage (NCBI taxonomy): Eukaryota > Metazoa > Chordata > Mammalia > Dasyuromorphia > Myrmecobiidae > Myrmecobius > Myrmecobius fasciatus. The sequence continues at coordinate 245,079 of JAJPUD010002582.1, forward strand.
AAACTGGAGATTATCTGGAGGGGGAAAGGAGGAGAAGGCCCTAAGATTAAGTAGGAATGGAAAAGAACATTGCAAATAGGAGGGGTTTCAGCTGAGATTTGAAAGAATCCAGGAAAAAGAAGAGATGGAAATAAGAAAGATGAGAATCCCAGGGATGGGAAGCGAACAGTGAAAATATTTGGATAGCCTGGAGGCTAGTGTCCTTAGAATGAAAAGAGTATAGTAATGAATAAGGTATAAAAAAGTTTAAAAATTAGAAGAGGGCCAGGTAAAGTCAAGCAGTTATCATTTATTGGGCAGGTAGGTGGTGTAGTGTACAGAGCACATTTATTAGACGTGTGACTGTGGGCAAGTCATATCACTTAGTTTGCCTTAGTTTCCTCATCTGTAAAATGAGCTGAAGAAAGAAATGCAAACCACTCCAGAGTTGCCAAGAAAACCTTCCAAATGGAATCACAAAGAATCAGATACAACTGAATAACAACAAAAAGCATTTATTAAGTACTTCCTCTATGCCAGACTCTGTGCTAAATAAACATTGAAGATACCAAGAAAGGCAAAAGACAATCCCTGAGCTGGAGAAGTTCACAATTTAATGGGAGGGACCACATGCCAACAACTGTGTACAAACCAGCTATAGACAGATAAATAGGAAATAATTAGCAGAGGAAAAGAACTAGAATTAAGGGGAATCAGGAGAAGTTTCTTACAGGAGGTGGGATTTTAAGTGGAAATTGGAGAAAACCAAAAAACCCAGTAGATGGAGATGAAGCATGAGGGACTAGAGAAAATGCCTGGAGCCAAGAAATGGAGTAAAGAAGCCAGCAGCTGGACCTAGAAGCCTGTGGTAGGGAGGAAGGGGGCAGCTGATTAGAAAGGTGAAGAGGTGAGCAGTCTAGGTCCTGAAGGGTTTTGAACACCAGAGAATTTTATATTTGATCCTAGAGATGATAAGAAGCTGCTAGAGTTTAGTGATATGGGCATGACATGGTCTGACCTGTATTTTAGGGAAATAACTTTGACAGCTGAGGATGGAGCATCGTGATAAATCAGCCAACAGGTTATTGTATCAGAAAAGAGAAGAAAGCAAATTCTAAAGATGTTACAGAGGTAAAATCAGTGGGCCTCAGCAACAGATGAGAGAGAGGGATTGAATTCTGTTTTGGACAGGTTGAACTTAAGATATTCACTGAACATCTTGTTGGAAATATTTGTTGAACACAAGACAATATTGGAGATCAGCAGAGAGGGTAGATCTGGATTAATAGATTTGAGAATCATCAACATAGAGATAATTATCGAATCCATAGGAGTTGATGAGATCACCAAGTGAAGTAGTACAGAAGGAGAACAAAAGAGAGTTCAAGACAGAGCCTTAGGGGATAACCCCAATTTGTAGGTCTGTCCTGGCTGAAGATCCAGCAAAGGAGACCCTCTGAGTTTTGTGGGGGGGTTTTTTTGTTTTTTTGTTGTTTTTTTTCCAATTCTAAAATAAGGTACTTGGACTAAGGATTGAGCATTGAGATGCAAGAGCATAGATTTTTCTTTAAGAATCAACTTCAAATTACCCACACATATGTTATGCAAATAAAATAAAATTTAAAAAAAAGGGGGGGGAAAAAAAGAATCAACTTCAGTTCATGAAGAACAGGCTCTGTATGTAAGGTGATTCCATGAAGAGTTCCCCACAAAGTAAATAGAAAAATCAAGACTCACATTGTAGGTTCACCACTCTGCACTCACTATTATTCATGTACCTACCTCATACTAGATAAGGCATCAAATTGGGTTCAGATTATTACCACTCTGATCTAGCACACTTCGTCTTTTTGAGTCTCAGTTTTTTTTATCTGTAAATGAGGGGTACCTTCCAGCTCAGCATCTATAATCTTTTGATCTCAAAGGTTGGAAATCATTCTTACTTTCTGTGAGTGGATAGAATTGATTTGCCCAAGATATCAGAACTAATACTAGAAGAATATGTATTTTCTTCAAAAAAGAAAAGGCAAACCTTGATACAATAGTTTTGACTTGGAATCTTTGAACTGGAACTTGCTTTTTCTCCTTTGTGTACAAATAAATTTATTTTGATATAATTGGTTTCCCTTGTAATCTTCTGTTTTATTTTATGTATTTAAAAACCTTATTCTGGGAAAGAGTCTGTAGATTTCATCAGGCTGCCAAAAGTGTCTGTGATAGCCCCCCTACCTAAAGGAGAAACTACAGAAGAAAGATTCAGTATTGAATTGGTCTCTTTATTGTAAAAGAAAAATAAAAGTTTTTTTTCTTCATGTTTTTTACTTGGGCAAACTGCCTTTTGACAGAAAAACTGAATCCTTTAGTGCCTTTTCACAAAATTTAAAAAAAAAAAATTCTGGGCACATGAGATTCTGTTGATGGCTTTAGCAAAGATTCAGAAATCCCTACAATATAGAAAATATTCCAGCAGAATTCCCCAAGATGTTGAGGTCATTTTCTATAGCACATAATTCTTCATTTTTTACTTTTAGCTCTAGCATGGTTAACTCTTAGAATTTAAGTTTAAAAAATCAATTTCATAAGAAAATTCATTTTATTTCTATCTACTTGGATACTGCTTAGACTGTGGTTTTAAGTGTTCTTGTACAGACATAGCACTATTTTTGGAACAGGAAGTTAGTCCGTCTTGTGACCCTGATAAAACAGTCACTTTATGATGACTGAAGAAGACTTCCTATTATGAAGATGCTTCCAGACAGTGATCTGCTCTCTGATGCTGCTTGCTTTTGCCTTCAGGGGAAACTTCCTTACACAATATATTCATTCTTGTTGACCTAGTTAGGTATTCTAGAACATTTTAGAAATTGTCACATATTTTATCCTCTCAGCCTCTCACAGCTCCTCTGTTTTCTTTCTTTCTTTCTTTTTAGCAGAATTTTTGATGTTTAGCATCAGGGATTGTTTATATTTATTCTGCTCTTTTAAACATTAAAGCATTTAATTAAAGCATTTAATCAGAGTTTCCAAAAACTTCTTTAGTTTTTCTTGGCTATAAGCAGACCAGCTCTGCTAAAAGTTGCCTCTTGAGCCCTTATTCCTATTCATCTTTTTGACTTCTACTTCTGAAACATATGTAGAAATAGCTCTTCAAATTACATCATCCCTATCATAGCCCTTAACTGTAAGTGCACTCCAAGACTCTGTCCTGATTCTTTCTTATACTCTGTCCTTGGTGACTGTATCAGTTCTCCTGAGTTTCATAGTTTATGCAAATGACTCCTGTCTCTACATACCTAGCTCACATCTCTCTCTTAATCTCTAGTCCCACATCACCAACAGCCTTCTAGGCCTTTCAAACCAAACGTTCCATAAACTTTTCAAACTCGGCATATCCAAGACAGAACTCAATTTCCCCCATCCCCCCCAGTTTCCCAAGTTTACAACTCCAACTTTGTCCTCAACTCTTTACTCTGCCCTTGCTCCATAAAGCAAATCAGTTTCCAAATCCTACCATTTCCACCACAGCACCTTTTTCATATGACTTCTTGGCATTACTCATATAATTCAGTCCATCACCTGTTGCTCGGACTATTATAGTGATCTTCTAATTGATCTCCTTGCCTCAATTTCTTCCCACTCCATTCCCTATGACTACCAGAGAAATTTTCCTAAAACATAGTTCTAAGCATGTCAGTCCCCTACTTGGTAAACTCCAATTGCTCCTATTGCCTGTAGGATCAAATGAACCCCTCTCTCTGTTTTTAAAGTCTTTCATAACCAAACCTCACATTACCATTGCACAGTTTTCCACATTCTATGATGTTGTCCCCCTACTTTGTTCCTCGAAACCACCATCTCCCAATTCCATGCCTTTGTACTGAATTGATTCCCACACGGCATGCATTCCTTCTCCATCTCTGCCAGATTCAGTCACCCAATTGCTTCACAAAGGCCCTGCTACACAAAGCCTTTCCTGAGTATTTACTCAGGCGTTAGTGCCCACCAAATCTTGTATCTGTTTTGTACATATTCTGAACCTACATAAGTGCACAAATTGTTCTCAAGAACATGGGTTGTTTAATTTCTTGTCTTTGAATCCTCTATGATTTGACATATAGCTAAAAAATGTTGATTGATTCAGAATTGTATGATTATACTTCCTGTCATTAGGCCAGCTGTAAATCTGAAAGAGACATTATAGAAATCACTAGTACCTATTAGATGCCATTTACATAATTCTTGCTCAGCATTGACCAGGGCCTTGAATTCCAGTCTCAATTCTACCATTCAGCTTTAAACAGTGTGATTTCAGATACCTTTCCAGGTCTGCATTTCCTTCTGACAAAAAAATTGCATAATTTTGATGTTTCTGAATAATAATCATCCATAAACTTCTATTTTCATAATGTATTTCACAGCTTTTAAATGCCTAGATCTCAGGTTTTGCATGATGAATAATATGCCTTTAGACATGTAATATTTTGGATTTCATATCTGAAAACTTCCTTTGTAGGCATTTGGAAATGCCAAAACAGCCCACAACAACAATTCAAGCCGTTTTGGGAAATTCATTCAAGTCAACTATTTGGAGAATGGCATTGTCCGAGGGTATGTACAGCAGTTTCAATTTTATCTACTTTCAATTTAATAAGCATTTTTAAAATGTCTGTTTTTTGCAAGGGCCTATGTGTATGTACTAGATAATGGATATATGGAGAGAAATACAAAAGCTGCTTATTATATTCTACTGGAGGGATATAGAGTATCTCCTCAGAGGAGGAGAGGGTATTGAAAAGGAGACTTGAAAAGAAATAAGGATTCTGGGGGTAAAGATGATGAAGGGAAATGTGTTCTGGATTGAAAGTGTGCCTTGTATGATTATGTGAGGGAGTGAGGCAGAAGATACCGGGTTGAGTCAGGTATTTTAGTTCTAGAAAGTCTAGTTTTGCTGGAAAGTATCATATGTGTGAGAAAGAGTAACATAAGCCTAGTAAGGTGAATTAGAACCAGATTATGTTTCTAAATAGACCTTTAAATGCGTAATTTAGGCAAGAAGTGATGAGGGTCTGAACTAGAACATAAACAGTATTATTGGGAAGAAAATAATAAAAAAGATTCTGTGGAAGTAGAATCAGTGGGAGTTGGAAATTGAATATATGTGGGAGGTAAGAGTAAAGTTATTGAAATTGTGGACTTGGGTTTGGCAAAATGGAAAAGCTTGGAGGTGGGGGAGCATAGCCACGGGAAGCCAGCTATGGGGAGAGCTAAGGACGTTAAAAGTTGAGTGGAGGGATTAATTAATGGGTAAAGGGAGATGGGTGTGTGTGATAGAATTGTATTAAAGACAAGTCTTATAATAAGTCATAGTGGTAGGATGCCACTCATCTTCCCATTCTCTAATCATTTACCCTTTGGGTCTTGCTATGGGGGTGCCAACTGCCTGCTTTGAAGTTTCAAAATGTAGCCTATCAATTTATTTGGCTCATTTTTGCTATCTTCTGTAAGCTATTCTTGACAGTTTTGTGTAACTTGCAGCTAATAAACATATTATCTATGCTTTATCCAAATCATTGGTGAAAATGTTAAGTAGCACAGATCCCTGGGACATTCCATATTTGAGGATGAAATCTAATTGTTAATAGTCACTCTTTAAATCAGGCCATTCAACAAGTTCCAAATCTATCCAATCTAGCCTACATCTCATTGCCTTTCACAAGAGTAGCATGAGAGGTGCTATTAAAATCTAGTTAAACTCTACAATTTTTTTCTTAAGGTACTGGCTTAGTAACTGTCAAAAAAGTTTGTCAGGTATGACTTACTTACTTTTTTGAAAAATAATGTGTTCATTGATACCTTTTGTTTTATTATCACTGTTATTTCTGTGCATCTCTCCTGTTCCCTGAACTGAACTGCCCTTTCTAACAAAGAAAAGGTTAAGTCAGAATGATTAAAAGTTATTGTGCATGGGGCAGGTAGATGGCGTAGTGGATAGAGCACCAGTCCTGAAGTCAGGAGGACCTGAGTTCAAATTCGATCTCAGACACTTAATACTTATTATCTGTGTGACCCTGAGCAAATCACTTAACCCCAGTTACCTTGTAAATAAATAAATAAATAAATAGATAAATAGATAGATAGATAGATAGATAAATAAATAAATAAAAAGTAAGTAAGTAAGTGTGTATGATAATGGATACAGTATGCTGCTCTCAGAATCCTTCACCTCTGTTCTAAGATGAGAGATTTATTCATTATCTGTTTCCCGAGACCACTATTGACATTAACTTTTTTGTTTGTTTCTTAGCTATTGATTTCAGCTTTTTTAGCAATTTTTTTAAAATTTCCCCTTCATGAAGGGAGGTAGTGTAACAGATGTGGTATGTTGCATATACTGACAGAAGATGTCATTTTATCCCTTAGACTTTGCCCAGATTTACTGGTTTGTTATTTATTAATTTGTTTGGTTACACCTTATGAAAACCAAGAAAACTTTGAAAACCTTATGAAATAAAAATTGTCCCCCTTGAATTATGTGTTTACTTGATTGCTAATTATTATTAAGTTTATAATAACAATTAACTTTGAAAGTGTTGGTTCTAGGGATAATAAGAAACTTAGTTACATTAATAAATTGGTAAGAATCCCAGATATATGCCAAGAGATGTTTTTGAAATGCTAATGGTAAGGTTGTTTAGTTGAAATTCTACCCGCAATCTTCTTTACATTGAAGGTTTTATTAGCAAAGTCTTTCTTTGTAGATAATGAACCAATAAATTTTAATCTGGGCACCTTCTAAAATTTCACGAATTTCCACTGAATGGAATTTTTGATTTATGGGATTTTTCTGGTCTTATATTGACTGATAATGCTTTTGTGTGTTTTTTCATATTCATGGAATGAATAGTAATTGTTTTCAAGCAAGTTCCTCTTTTCTTAGCTCTAGAGTGTTACATGTAGCAGGGGAAAAACACAGGAGTCCACTAATTGCCCCTTCAAGACTGGCTTGTCATTTTTCATCTTGTAAGCCTTGTTTAATATAGTACCTTTTACAGAGTAAATGCTTTATAAGCATTTCTTAAATTGAATTTATATTCATCAAACTAGGTAAGGATCATGTAAGTAACTGAAAGGCCCCTCTCTTTTGTATCAAAAACCTCTTGACAGGCAATATGGTGAAATCCATGAACCCCTATTCAGAATGTTTTTAAATTCATAAAACAAAATATATAGGATTAAAAAGAAAACCAATTATACCAAAATACAATTATCATAATATATTTTTTAAGCAAGTCAGAAAAACCCCTGCTAGCTTCTACAGTGAAAAGTAGTTATGCTGAATATAGAGTAGAATGAGCAGCAGGGAGCAGATATCAAATGTTGCTCCCCCTTCCCAGGAAGACACCTAGCAAATAATTTTAGGCAGGAGAGATGGAGTAAATAACCAGGGATCTGACTAGTTGGTTATTTCATACCTTGGCTCCTCAGACCCAAACAAACCGCAGCCTCCACCAAGGAATGTGGAATCCTACCTCCCAGTCTTTATAGTACTTAGATTCACTCTTCTAGGGGGCCATTCCCTATTTCCAACTAATGGTCTGTCCATGCCCATGATCTCCTTAAAGATTTGATTCAAAATTCACATCATAGAGATATAAAATCCTACAGTTGGAAAAACCCAAATCATCTAAGAAAGTTGAGACCCACAGAGATTGTGACTGAGCAAAGCTTACCAACTAATTAACTGATAGTTTATCAGTTAGAGATAGATATCAGATAGAACCCCTGTCTCCTGCTGTCTTCTCCAAGCAAACAAGCATTTCTCTCTTTTCTAAAATAGATTTTATTTTTTTTTTAATTACATGTGAAGACAGTTTTTTACATTTTTTTTTTAAATGAAAGTTTTGAGTTCCGGATTTTCTCTTTTCCTCCCCTGTGCCAAAGATTTGATGTAAGTTGTGTATGCAAGCAAGCATTTCTGAAAGATACCAGAGATATGAAAACAAAAGTGAAGCAGCCTCTCCCTAACTTGGAGTAGCCCACAGAAATGTTCCTATAGAGAAATATGCAAAATAAATATAAGCTAATGGGAATGGAGACCCACTAGCTTCAGGATCAGGGACAGATTTCTAAAAAGCTGCCTTTAAGAATTGGGCCCCATGTTACTGTAATAGGCTCAAGAACCTACTCCTTCGAAAGAAAAGAAAATGTGATTCAGTAGAGGGAATCAGGAAACCTAGTTTCAAATCTCAACTACTGGTGTTTCCTTGTAAATTGTATTGGTACTCCCTCCTCATTTCCTTATGAGAGAATTGCTATAGATGACTTATAAGTTCTCTTTCATATTGAAGTCTGATCTTTTTGTGACAAAACAAAGACGTAGGACATAAAGTTGTCTCATAACAGGCTAGGGAAAACAAAATAAAGACATCCAAGATAACTTGAGTGTGTTTGCGGAGCAGCACATCAAGTACAGTGACATGTATTGCAAACTAAATGAACACTGGAAGTGCTAAGCATATACTGACTAAGCTCCATATTAGATGGGTTGGGCACAAGAACCTTGTTGTTGGGAAAAGTATGTTTTAACCCTGGTCCTGAAGGTATTAAAGGCTCTCAGTTGGCAGAGAAGAGTAGTTCGTGCAAAAGTGTGGACAGTATACAGGGAACCACAAAGAGCCTGGCTTGAGAAGAGCAGAGGAACTATATTAGAGAAATTTCATAGAAGACACATGGACAGAGCCTTTAGTGCTCAGTTGAGAAATTTGGGCTTAACATCCCAACAAGAAAGTTGGATGCAAAGTCTGGAGCTGTGGAGACTCTAGACCCAGCTTTTACCAGCTAGCAGTGATCCTAATAAAGTCAACTTCCTGTATAAAATGGTCAAAATGATCATGTTGGAAAGAAAATCAGATCTAGAAGCTGAAACCTGGGTTTGAATCCTATCTCTGACCCTTCATCGCTATAAGTCACTTAACAGACTCAGTTTTCCATTTCCACATCTGCAAAAATGAGGATAATAAAACCTGCAACAGGATCTATCTCACCAGATTGTTGTGAAAATGTTTTTCCAGTCTGTTAGTGCTTTGTAAGTGTCAACCTATTACCATTATCATTATTCCCTGTATCACAGAGTTGTTCAGACCCCCCAAATGAGATCTATTAAAATACAAATTCAAAGTGGAATTATTACTATTTCTAAAAGTAATAGGGTGCCTGTATAGAGTTTGCCCAGAACTATACCATTTGAATTTTTTTAGGAAGATTCTGAACATGACCTGGCAGAATAAGATACCAGACACCAAGGCCCTTTTTCAAACTTTATATTGCCAAGTATTCCAACTCTACTGTAGAGAGAACAACTCCGTTGGGCTGGCCACATTGCTCAAGTGCCAAATGTATGCTTGCCCAAAAAAAAATTATTTTATGTAGCGCTCACAAGATGGTCAGAAAAAGCAATAAAAGGACACTCTCAAGGTAACCCTCTCAAGGTCTCTCAAGAGCTTTAGAATTGATTTATGATATGGGAAATACTGGCACAGGACCTCCCAGTATGGTGTGCCTTCATCAGAGAAGGTGCTGTGCTCGGTGAGCAAAGCAGAATTGAATTAGCTCAGAAGAAATCTGAGCTGCACAAGGTTAGAGTCTACCCCAAATGTTCATAGGGACTGTTTGTGTCTGCTCAGAAGCATTCTGAGTTCATATTAAAGTATGCCATAGTCAGGCACAATATAACTCGATTCTAATATGATATCACCTTTGAAAACAAAGGATGACAACAACATGAAAATTGAGGCAGCTGAGTGGTTCAATGGATAGATCACTGGGCCTGAAGTCAGGAAAAAGTGAGTTCAAATCTAGCTTCAGATATTTACTAGCTTTGTGACTCTGGAAAACTCACTTAACCTCTGTTTACTTTACCACTATAGAAGGTACTTGCTGTCAGCTAGACTAGTGATAATACAGGGCCCAGTAAATCAGACAGGCTCCATGTTGACTTAGTTTTAAAATATATTATCTAAGTTTTATTGTATTTTTATTTCTTTTATTAAGTACTTCCCAGTTACATTTCAGTCTGATTTGGAAGCACTTGATGGGAAGTGGAAGAGGCTGCATGCATGTTAACAAAACCTCAGGTCTTGACTAATCCCTGTAGTGATTTAGATGGGAAATAGTGACTGATATAGAGTGGGTTTTGTGGAAATGGGAAAGGAAGGGATAAATCTTAGAATCATGTTTAAAGAAAGAATAGCAACACTTGCTGAGAAAATATAGGAGATAAAGGGAAGAGAGAAAGCAAATTCCAATTTCCCAGCTAGTGCAGTGGAGATCTGTTGGCAGAATAGTAAAAGGGAAACTTTAGAAGGGTTATTGATTTGTAAGATAACAATTGTAGAGGTTGATGGTATGTTGTAGTGATGGTGAGGGTCACATAGGCAGCTGGGGAGGGGGGAAATTAGAAGTTCTTGGTTGGAAATCCATGAGGAAAAAAAAGATTAAATACCTGGGAAGTGAACATAAAACAAGGATTCTTTGTGTCATGGAGTCCTTTGGCAGTGTTGTGAAGTCTTATGTGGACTCCTACAACAATATTTTTAAATATAAACTAAAATATGAGTAATTACAAACGTAATTGTTAATCATAAGTAACTTTAATAAACTAGTTCCATATTGAAAGTGATTTAAGAAAAGTGTTGAGGGGCAGCTAGGTGGCACAGTGGATAGAGTACCAGCCCTGAAGTCAAGAAGTCCTGAGTTCAGATCTGGCCTCAGACACTTAACACGTTTTAGCTGTGTGACCCTGGACAAGTCACTTAACCCCAACTGCCTCAGCAAAAAAGAAAAGTGTTGGAAAAAAAAATGTGGTTAGTCAGATGATATCTAGGTACTATTATTAAGATTAGCCATAAAGACAGGAAAGAAATACCCAGCCAGAATTGTGTAAAAGGAGCTTTTGGGAGAAGGTTCAGTATAAAGTTTTTGTTTGTTTGGGTTTTTTTGCTTTTTGCTGAGGCAATTGAGGTTAAGTGACTTGCCCAGGGTCACACAGCTAGGAAGTGTTAAGTATCTGAGACCAGATTTGAACTCAGGTCCTCCTGCCTCCAGGACTGGTGCTCTATCCACTGCGCCACCTAGCTGTCCACCCTATGGTTATTTTCCATCTGCCTCTGTACCTTGTATGTCACCCCCACTACAAAGAGAGTAGTAGGTGCTTAATATGTGTTTGTTGATTAATCTTTTAGAATTCTACTACAGTGAGCAACTAGATGCATGTTTAGGGACTAGATTGGTGATATTTTGCCACTATAAAATCTTTCCATTAATGACAACTCTGAATAAGTACTTTATCGTTTTCTCAGAATGAAAAGCACAGTGGTCTGCCATGATAAGTTTATTCCTATCATTTATTTTTAAAATGGAGAGTTTTTTAAGCCCTCATTAAGGTGCATTGCTTGCTATTGCAGAAAGAGTTAAAATCAATTGTTGGTTACTGTGAGGATTTTATTACCATGTCTAATTAAGACCAATTGTTGAAAGCTGCATCTTTGTACAAATTCTGCATTTTGAAAAACTGAATCTCTTTTTTGCCAAGAATCTTAGGATTTTTCACTCAGAGCAGTGCTCCATCATAACTGAAGAGTGAATGGTTGGTCTCTGCCCTTTTTGAACATGTAGTTCTGCTTTTAGCTACCAGAGAGTATCTTTTTATATCTAGTAACTGTTATAGGCAATATGTCTGGAAAATAATTAAAATATTACCTCCAAGTTTTCTCAGTTGGCTCCTCTAATATTTTCTTTAAACTTAAAAAAAGGAATTGCAATCTATGTATTTTATTTATGGCTTATGTGAGTTTGATCTTCCAAAATAAAAGCCAATAATCACAGTGGGAAAGGTGGCATGGGCTGGTGGATCAAGGTCTAGCTTTGGAGCCAGAAGTACCTGGATTCAAGATGGAAAAAATCACTTTAACTCTTGGAGCTGCTGGCAACTCCCTAAAATGAAAAGTTGCAGAGCTGTCCCTTCAGTGAAACTTCTACTCCACATCATCACCCTCCCTCCCACAAATCATATTGGATGAAGGTCAACATATTTGAACAATTAATTTAATATGTAGCTCTTTACGATAATTACAAGTCACCTTCTGCTAAGGAAAATGTTTGTTTATTTCTTTATTTTTGATAGGGCTGTTGTTGAAAAATATCTGCTTGAAAAGTCTCGCCTGGTCTCTCAAGAAAAAGATGAGAGGTAAGACTATTATCCTGAAGTGATATATGAACTAAATTTTATTTATATATATGTGTGTGTGTGTGTGTGTGTGTATATATATATGTAAACATATATATGTATATATATATTTCTACTAACATCTGTAAGAAGAAAGGCTAATATTTAGCAGAATGTGTCTTCATATATAACCCTTTGCCAATTTTCTGTGTTCTGTTACAGATAAAGTGAGCTAAGACTCTCTTTCTCCTTATTAGGAAAGTTTTCTGAAGTAATAAGGCACTTGTGGGAAAGGAAAAAAACTTCCAAACATGCTTGCTAAACTCAGCTCTGAAGACACATTTTTAAAAATTTATATTTTCTGTAACTGGCATTTCATAATTGGTTTACGTGAAAAGTCTAATAAAATACCATAAAAATAATTTTTCCCCATTTTGATCTATAGAAACTACCATGTGTTCTATTATTTGTTACTTGGAGTCAGTGAGGAAGAGCGTAAAGAATTTAAGCTCAAACAACCCGAAGACTACTTCTACCTCAACCAGGTAAACAGCTTAAAACTGGAACAACCAAGATAATTTCTGTTCTCTTCTGTGCTGGCTGTTTATGAGCTGTTAGAAGTTCAAAGGCTACGAGGCCTTTTTCCTCTTCTCTTCTGAAACAAGCTTCAAGGAGCACTGAGGGAAATGACATAAAGGAGCTCATTGATTCACAGTAGCTTGGAGAGTGACTCTGTTAGTGCCAGCAGAAATTATTCTCACATGGCTCCCCTGCAGCTCCCAAAATGGTAAATAGTTTGATATCCTTCTTTTATAGCATAACTTGAAGATTGAAGATGGAGAAGATCTGAAACATGACTTTGAAAGATTGAAACAGGCCATGGAAATGGTTGGCTTTCTTCCAGCAACCAAGAAACAGTAAGTCAGATGGCTTTTATAAGCAGCTCAAGTAAATTGTTACAACCTCCCACTTGTGTTTTATTATATTTATTATTATTGTCTGAGAGGTCTTATGGTGTCACAGAGAAGTTTCAGCTTTGGATGGAATCAGAAGATCGAGCTGCAAGTTCCCACTCTGCCCCAAACTCTGTAGCAAGGAACAAAAAATATAACCTCTTATGAAGCTCCGTGTACTTAACTATAAAATGAAATAATATTTATATTGCTTACTTCTCAAAGTTATTGATAGGATCAAGTAAGATCATAGATGTCAAGCATTGTGTAGTTGTAGGATGCCATCTACACATGAAGGATTCTTAATACTTTGTTCTTTGCCAGGCCTGTAATTTCATTAGTGTCAGAAGCTCACTGGTGAGGAAATCTCTCCACCAATACAAATTGCTACTGCTCTCTCTGTAAAATTGACTGGGTAAAGAGTGGTAAAGTACCTTGTCTGGGGTCAGATAGCAACTCATATGTGTTGAAGCCTGCATCTTCCTGACTGAGAAGTTGCCATTCTCTGCTGTACCACAGAAAAACCTATTATCATTTTATTGTATTTTGATGATTTACATTGTTATCATAATCACCATTGTTACCTCCTATTCAAATCTTAGACTTATTTCTAGTTACATTGTGAAGAAAAGCATCAAATGATATTTGTCTCATATCTAGTTAGAATTCACTCATTAATGATTTCAATAAAAGGTACTGGGAATCTTTGATGCATAATTCTGTTGAAAATCTTTTCTTGAAGCTACAATTAAAAGTTTGCAAAATAAGAATTTATCTTCTTTATACCCAAGGATTTTTTCAGTTCTGTCAGCTATCTTATACCTGGGTAATGTTACCTATAAAAAGAGAGCTACAGGTCGTGATGAAGGCTTGGAAGTGGGACCTCCAGAGGTACTAGACATACTCTCCCAACTTCTGAAGGTACCATTTTCTTTTTTCCTTGCTTTTGTGTTCAAATCTTACTTTGGAAGATGCTCATTATTCTTTGCCTATGGCTATTCAATAGTTGTTTGTAGATGCCTACTAGAAAGTACAAAATTGAATCTTTGTAATAAAAAAATGCTATTTTCCTGTGCACAGTTATAATATACATTCATATAGCACATACCTTTGTTCAGGATGATTTCTCAGCTTGTAATGCTTTCCTCCCTATCTCTTACTAAATCCTGCCATTTGTTGAGGCAGTCTTCTTTCATGACTCTTTCTCAACTAGTTGCCCTGTTGTTCCTCAAGACTTCCGTAGTACATGATTTCTGTCATTTTGGGTTCCCAGAATATTCTATCTTGCATTGTAGTCATTAATATTTTTAGACCACTAATTATATGAGTTGAGAGATAGCCTGAGACACTTACCAGTTGTGTGACCCTAAGCAAGTTACATAACTTCTGTCTGTAAAATAGAAATAATAAAGTATCTACCTTCCAGGGTTGTTGAGAATAAAAAGAGATATAAAGCATTATGCAAACCTCTAAATGCTGTTAATAGTAATATTTTCATCATCTTCATCATTATCATCATTATTTTATATCCCTACTGGATAGTATGCTGTCTGAGATCTGAGAATGAATTTTACTCAACTTTATATTTCTAAAAAGCCTTTCATGGGGTAGATTTTCAATAAAGCCTTGAATTTAATTGAAGAAGATAATATATAAAATCATTCGGACAATTGTAAAGCAGCTGAAAGTTAAGTTGATATAACTGTTTTGGCAAAAGCAGGAGGCAACTTCCATGGTAGCCCACCATCAGCTTCCTTATATCAGGAGTTAATATCTCCATTTCACAGCAGTTTGGGATATCATCTTTTGGACATTCCTTTCTCCCTCAGAGTCAGTGGTTAAGAAGAAGATAAAATATGAAAGACTTCACCTTTTCTTTTCTTTTTTCCCCTGTATAGGTAAAGCGAGAAATTTTAGTGGAAGTTCTGACTAAGAGAAAAACTGTGACAGTCAATGACAAACTTATTCTTCCCTACAGTCTCAGTGAGGTAAGTTCTCTGATGTCCTTTTTGTGAGAGGATCCTTGAAACATGTTCTTCTGTGATGAAAAGGTTGAACTCATTATTTAAGATTCCTTCCCATTTTAAATTTATCATTCTAAATAAAATAATAAAAGCTTTATAGAAAAGCATTAGTTGATAGTCATTTTTATGCCTCCATTTTAATTAGTGGAGCTCTCTTATGGCATTGCCTTTTATTACATGACTACAGATTGATCTTAAGTCTTATTATGTTACCCAAAACATACCATAGCTGTTTCCCTCCCCCATAATAGCATATTATAATTGTGTTATAACTTAATATCTATAAAGTATATTAGTTCATATTGTTTTGTAATGAAGAATCTCTACTACCATTATCTTTTTTCTCATGATACTGTTTTAATTGTCTTAATGCTTGTTTTGTTTTCCTTTTATATTTAAACCTCAGAAGACAACATTAATACCTACACCAATATATTTGAAGGAGAGGACCATTTTTCCTTTTCTTTTTTGACTTGTCACTAAGACACTTGTACTTTTGTTAACAGGCAATAACAGCTCGTGACTCAATGGCAAAATCACTGTATAGTGCTCTCTTTGATTGGATCGTTCTCCGTATCAATCATGCGCTCCTTAATAAAAAGGACATGGAAGAATCAGTTGCAGTGAGTTCTTTCCTACTGAACATTTTTGCTTATTTGTTCAAGTGCTAAACTAGTTTATACTGTTACTTTTTATAATGCTTAGCTCATTCTAGGAGTGCAAAAGCACTTAAATTATCTCTATTGCATCACAGATTTTGAAATATTCACTTGATGTATCAAATAAGTTCATTACTTAGCTTATTCAGAGAAAATTTGATTCTGGGGCTTGATAAAAAAAGGCTTAGTTTTCTCTAATATTTTATAAATTACTGTTTAAAAAGATATTTTTCTGTCTTGTTAGTGTTTATCCATTGGGGTGCTGGATATCTTTGGCTTTGAAGACTTTGAGACAAACAGTTTTGAACAATTCTGCATAAATTATGCAAATGAACAACTTCAGTATTACTTCAATCAACACATTTTCAAACTGGAACAGGTAAGAAACTGACTTCTCTTGGCTATCTAGTTTCTAAGAAAAGAGGGAAAGAGTTAAAAATCTAGGATGATACCTTATTTCCAAGCATTAAAATTGGAATTTTAATTCACCACAGAATTACCCTTGGGCTGTGACACGTTGTGACCTCAACCTAGAGGACTATTTGGTAAAATCCCATTCAGCTTTGTTGGGGAAAAACATCAGGTGCTTTTTTGGCACATATCATTTTAGGAGGCTTTTGTTGGCTTCTTTTGCAAGTAACTGAATCCCCAGTAGGGTGGTGACTTAGACTTTAGCTAGTTTTCAATACCTCAGAAAAAGCCTTTATAGAAGGATTTATTTTGGATGAAGATAAAAGTATCCTCTTAAATATTTGATTTCTTTTAGTCTTTAGTTCTTTCCACTGATGAAGCAAACTGAGGAATTGATGCATTTATGCAAATGTATAAAAATCATTCTGTTAAATTGTATAAAGATTAACTGCCTCTTAATTTTATATGATCATAATAACTACTGAAGCTCAGGCAACCCTTTGGATTTTTTGCTAATAAAGAATTTTTTTAATCCCATAGGAAGAATATCAAAGTGAAGGTATCACCTGGCACAATATTGATTATACAGATAATGTGGGGTGTATTCACTTGATCAGCAAGAAACCCACTGGCCTTTTCTATCTGCTGGATGAAGAAAGCAAGTAAGTTTTCATACTTTTTATTCGGTATAGACCATCAGTAGAGGGGAAAAATAGAGAAGTTGATTGACTGGCATATAACCAAGATTGGAAAAGTTTTATGTTGACTGTCCTCTAAAGCTAAAGTGACAATTTCTCTAAGAAAGCATTTGGGCACAAAGAATATTTATTACTTGTAAGCCAAGAAACTCTGTCTCCATTTAAGCTGCATTTCAAAGATTTTATCATTTTCAATCTTGCTCAGCCACAATCAGTTATAAACTTTACACATTTTCACATAAACAGTCTTCTTGAAAAATTCTTGTTCTGGTGGTGCTTCCCTCCTCATTCAGTTGATTTGGGGCCTTATTCAGAACTTTCGTCTCGGTTCTGTCATAAAGCTTTCAAGAAACTATTTACCTCCAACCAGTACTTTAGTAAAGACTTCAAATCGTATTGAAATTACAGACATTGTGTGCCTTATTGTGTATTACACAAAGAGGATTTGTAGTTATCAGTAGCTATAACAACTTATTAAGGAAACTCTGAAATTTCTTTCTCTAGCATTTGTGCCTCCCCGTGCTAGCTGATACAGTATTATGTTCACTTTTTGCCATCACATGTTGTTTTCACTAATGTCCAAACAGGAAAAGTCCATAACACATGTACAGGACATGAGAATTTTAAAAATATAATCAACAGTGTAACATGACAAAATGTTACTTGCCAAGTGCAACATCCCAGCAAAAAACATCCTAGGCTGCTTTGATGGAGGCGCAGTGTTCACAATGAGGGAGGGCTGCTCTGGTCAGGCCATATCTGCACTGCTATCTTCAGTTTTATGAAACATAGAAGGATTGACTGAAAAGGTTGAGCATGTTTACAAATAGAGAAGAAAAGCCCAAGGGGTCTTGATAGCTTTCTACAGGTACTGTCATACAAAATGTGCACCAGACTTGTTCTGCCTATCCTGAGAGGACAACACTTGGAACAACAGGTAGAAGTGCTAAAAGTAGATTTTCAGCTTGATATTAATCTCCTTAACAATCCAAAACTAAAATGGAATGCCCCAGGACACAGTGGGCTCCCCTTCATTGAATGGCTCCAGGCTAAGACTGGGGTATGTATCCCTTGATAGGAAGCTTGGTTAGGTGCAAGTTGGCAAGTTCACTCCAAGTTCTTAGCTGCAGACATACTTTCAGAACTGCTTTCAGAATTTATCTCTAAAAACACGCATCAGAAAGCTAAATCTACCTCTTATTTGTAATTCCTATCCATACCAGACCTGTGAAGTCACTACTAGTTTTTTGAACCTAATAATAGTAATAAATTACCTTTACCTCTTGTTACTTTGTTTCCTTAGTGAAAGATCTTTGAAAAGTCCCCCAAATGGTATTCTGCCTATTGAATATTATGAATCTTTTGCTTTGGGTATACTGTCTAGAAACTTGTCTTTGTTTCCTTTGATTGATTGATTTAGTGACTTCTCAGCTGCCTCAGCTCAGATAGATAGATAGATCACACTTTTTTTCCTTCTAATCATTATGATTAGATTTATGGCTAGTTCAGAAAGACCCAGAACATTCAGTTATGGGCACATTTCTCTCATTGTGGTCATTGTTCTCAAACTTGGCATTTCAATTTTCATTATAGTTTTCCACATGCCACCAGCCAGACCCTGCTGGCGAAATTCAAACAGCAGCATGAAGAAAACAGGTTCTTTGTTGGGACCCCAGTGATGGAGCCTGCTTTTATCATCCAACATTTTGCGGGGAAAGTTAAATATCAGATAAAGGTATGCAATGTGTGTTTGCTTAGGACCCCATATGTGATTTCATTGGTCAAGAAATGCCCAATAAGGATCTGTGGGAAACTCTCCAGCAACCCAAATCAGCATTGTATATTATTAGTTGCCTGGACCACTGAGCAATCAAATGATATCATAAGAGGCATTGACCAGGCATTGTCATAGGCAGGCCTTGAACCCAGATTGTACTTATTTTAATAACAGTTTTTTGTTTTTGTTTTTGTTTTAATTAAAACTTTTTATTTGCAAAACATATGTATGGGTAATTCTTCAACATTGACCCTTACAAAGCTTTCTGTTACAAATTTTTCCCCCCTACTCCCCACCCCTCCCCTAGATTGAAGGAAATCTACGTGTTAATTCTATTAAAATACTTGACAAATCGAATATATGTATACGTATTTCCACCCTTATCACTGTTGTGCAAAAAAAATCATATCTACGAGAAAAAAAAATCAGAGAAAGGAAACACAATGCAAGCAAACATCAATCGAGAGCATGAAAATGTTATGTTGTGGTCCACATTTCACATCCCTCTCTCTGGGTGTATATGGCTTTCTTCAGTGAACAATTGGAACTGGTTTGAAACATTTCATTGTTGCAGAGAGCCATGTCCATCAGAATTGATCATCATATAGTCTTGTTGTTGCTTTGTATAATGATCTCCTGGTTCTGCTCACTTCGCTCTGCATCAGTTCATGCAAGTCTCTCCAGGCCTCTCTGAAATCATCCTGCTGGTCGTTTCTTACAGAACAATAATATTCCATAATATTCATATACCATAATTTGTTCAGCCATTCTCCAATTGATGGGTATCCTTTCAATTTCCAGTTTCTAGCCACTACAAAAAGGCTGCCACAAACATTCTTGCACATGTGGGGCCCTTTCCTTCTTTTAAGATCTCTTTGGGATATAGACCCAGTAGAAACACTGCTGGGTCAAAGGGTATGCACAGTTTGATAACTTTTTAAGCATAATTCCAAATTGCTCTCCAGAATGGTTGGATCCGTTCACAATTCCACCAACAATGTATCAGTGTCCCAGTTTTCCTACATCCCCCTCCAACATTTGTCATCATTTCCTGTCATTTTAGCCAATCTGACAGGTGTGTAGTGGTACCTCAGAGTTGTCTTAATTTGCATTTCTCTGATCAATAGTGATTTGGAACACCTTTTCATATGACTAGAAATAGTTTTAATTTCTTCCTCTGAAAATTGTCTGTTCATATCCTTTGACCATTTATCGATTGGAGAATGGCTTGAATTCTTATAAATATGAGACAATCCTCTATATATTTTAGAAATGAGGCCTTTATCAGAACCCTTAAATGTAAAGATGATTTCCCAGTTTATTGCTTCCCTCCTAATCTTGTCTGCATTAGTTTGTTTGTACAAAAACTTTTTAACTTAATATAATCAAAATTATCTATCTGGTGTTCAATTAAGAGTTCCAGTTCTTCTTTGGACATAAATTTATTCCATCTCCTCAGGTCTGAGAGGTAAACTATACTATGTTCCTCTAATTTGCTTATAATATCACTCTTCATATCCAGATCATGAACCCATTTAGATCTTATCTTGGTATGTGGTGTTAGGTGTGGGTCAAACCCTAATTTCTTCCACACTAGTTTCCAATTTTCCCAGCAGTTTTTGCCGAATAGTGAGTTCTTATCCCAGAAGCTGGGGTCTTTGGATTTATCAAACACTAAATTGCTATAGTTATTGCCTAGTTTGTCCTGTGATGCTATCCTATGCCACTAATCCACTACTCTATTTCTCAACCAGTACCAAATGGTTTTGATGACCGCTGCTTTATAATATAGTTTTAGATCTGGTACAGCAAGGCCACCCTCATCAGCCGTTTTTTCATTAATTCCCTTGAAATTCTTGACCTTTTGTTCTTCCAAATGAACTTTGCTACTATTTTTTTTTTATAACAGTTTTCTATCTGCTTTCAACATATATAATTTAAAAGTTGTCAGGAGTGTCTTGTCTGCCTTCCAGCAGTGTAGATCTGGAGTCTGAGGAAGATACTTCAAATTCTAGTTCTACTACTGACTACCTGGGTTCAAGAAGTCTTTTCTCTCTGAGTCTGTGCTTGTCATCACATTGGAGAAATTGAATTAGTTGGCTAACTCTTAAATTACTCTGAATCCATGTCCTTATGAACCATTTTTCATTCTGACATAAGGACAAAAATTTATAAAGAAGATGATTTTCTGACCATATTTCCCTAGGATTTTCGTGAGAAGAACATGGATTACATGAGACCTGACATTGTGGCATTGCTCAGAAGTAGTGAGAGTTACTACATTCGGGAATTAATTGGGATGGATCCTGTGGCTGTATTCCGCTGGGCCATTCTCCGAGCGGCCATTCGAGCAATGGCCGTTTTCCGAGAAGCAGGACGACTCCGTGCTGAGAGGGCTGAGAGAGCTTCAGGTACTGAGCAGAACATAGATCACACCCAAAGGCTTTGAAAATCCCAGCATCTGCTTATGGCCACCTAGGAAAAGCTATTTTGTATCTGCAGAACCAGCTGCAGCAATTACTTTCATGTGAGGAAAATCCAAAACAAACATCTGTTCCCTTATAGCTAAGTAGCCCCCTTTTCCCCAGCCTGAGTCCTAGGGGTGGCAGTACTTCCTCTGCCTTCAGTAAATGCCCTGCCAGACTTCTGAGGTTGGACTCTCCCCTTTTTATGGTTTCAGATTATTTTAAATCTCATCAGTGCTAAGAATTAGTTTAGAATGGGAAGTGAAAGTGATGGCAAATTAAGAGAGCATGGGGTTAGGATGAAGAGTAAAGTACTTACTTTGCCTGAAATTTTCCTTCCCTGATATTATATTTCCCTGGCCTTTGTAGTTCCTCCTTTCCAGACTTTACCCAGCAAAGTCCAATGGCAAGAGTGCTTGGCTTGAGTTTGAGTTCTAATTCTGATACTTAGTATCTGTCATCCTTAAGCAAGTCATTTAGTGGACCACAACATAACATTTTCATGCTTTCTATTGATGTTGGCTTGCATTATGTTTCCCTTCTCAAATTTTTTTTTCTTGTAGATGCAGTTTTTCTTGCACAGCAAGATAACTGTAAAAATATGCTTACATATTCGATTTGTCAAGTATTTTAACATAATTAACATGTATTAGACTTCCTGCCTCTAGGGGAGAGGTGGGAACTAGGGGGGGAAATTTGTAACAGAAAGTTTTGCAAGGGTCAATGTTGAAAAATTACCCATGCATACGTTTTGCAAATAAAAAGCTTTAATAAGGGGGGGGGGGAGCAAGTCATTTAAATGACTTAGTTTCCCCATTTACAAAATAGAAATAATGCTATAATCTGCCTCCTAGAGTTAAGGTGAAAATGTTTTATCTCCCAAAGCATGATATTCTCATAAATTATTTTCTTCCCACTTCAGAAAAAATAAAAGAAAAACTATAACATCTCTGACTAAGCACTCAGATCTTTAGTTTAATATATGTAGGACAGTATAACAGAAATGGTCACCATTCTACTTTTGCTTCAGTGTTTTTCTTTCTTTTTTTTAAGGGAGTATTCAGTGCAGGGTTAGGAGTGGGGTCAAGGAGAAATTACAGTGATATAATCAAAAGGCATTTATAAAATTTAAAGTAAAAATAAAAATCAAAGCTCAATACTTTACTGAAGCAGTATCTTTTGATTGTGTCAAATTGCCACCCAGATGACTCCTAAGTATCATTCCCTATAAAAGGCTGATGGTTCTCCAGACTTCTAAATCAAGTCTATCTAAACTGACCAAAGGAGCAAGAGTCCCAAGTGACATCAAGAGGAAACGGGGTGGTAGAGTGAAAAGGATACTGGATTCAGAGGTTGGATGGGGAGCATCCTGAAGGCAGGATTCCAGACAGGGTTGAGGCAGGCTAGTAGTTGTGTGGCAGAGCAAATCTCCATTTCACTTAGCCAGCTTTATCAAGTTAGCAAGCATTTATTAAGTGCCTGCTTTGTTCCAGGCACCGTGCTAAGTGTTGGGGATACAGATAAACATAAAAATAGGTCCTGGTCTCGATCTAAATAATTTGGAACATTCTGGGGGGAAGGCATTAATATTAAGGGGTTTGGGGAAAGGCCTCTTATAGACAGTGGGATATTAACTGAGATTTGGAAGGCAGCCAAGAAGCAAAGGTGAAGAAAGAGAACATGCTCGGACTTGGGGGTGGCCAATGGAAATGTATCAGGAAGTGGGAATCTCCTGTGGCAGGAACAACGAGGAGGCCAGTGTCACATAGTACAGAAGGGGAATGAGGAAAGAACAGGAGAAGGGCCTGGGTTATAAAGGGCTTTAAAAACCAGAGGGATTTTCCCTTTGATCCCAGAGATGGTGGTGTCACTAGAGTTTATTTAATTATGAGAGGTGTTAACAGAGGTAGATTCAATAGGACTTGACAACTGATGGGGGCAGCATAAGTGAGCATGAAATCAAGGATGGCACCTATGTATTGAACCTGTGTGACTGAAAGGATGGCGGTGTCTTCAACAGTAATAGGGAAGTTAGGCAGAGGGGAGACTGTAAAGATAATGAGTTTCATTGAACATCTTAAATTAGGGATGTCTAAAAGACATCCAATGCAGATTGTCTGATAGATAGCTGATAGTCTAGAGATCAAGAAAGTTCTGGATAAATAGATCTGAGAGTCACAGAGATCATTGAATCTGTGGAAACAGATGAGATCACCAAACAGAATTGTATAGAATGAGAAAAGGACCCAGGATAGTACCTTATGAGGTGCTGAGAGTTATTGAACTGGGTGAAGATCTAGCAGAAATCTGGCCTGCTCAGATAAGTAGGAGGAAAAGCCAGAGAAGGCAGTATATGAAAACCTAGAGAGAGGAGACATCAAAAAGAAGAGAGTAATCAACAGTTTGGGCTACTAAAAGGCCAAGAATGATAAGGATTGAGAAATCATTAGTAATTTATCTCAGCTGTAATATGAAGATAAAAATATTTCCATTATCTGCCTCACTGTTAGGAAGATCAATCAAGATAATATAAGTAAAATATTTCATAAGTAGAAAGCACTTATAAAGGTCACCTGTTGCTACAATTCATTACAAAGTTTATTTTCAAATTTTTTAATGGTTTAGTAATGTTTCGTGTTCTTGAATGAAGCTGATCAGTATGTGTTTTCCATCAAGTTATATGTTAAATCTTTTTGGCCTTTTTAGTGAAGAAAAATTTTCCTTTATTGGCAAGATTGTTTTATTTCTTTTTTCTGCTTAGTTGTTTCAGGGGTTTACACTTGAGTTCCTAAAGAACTATATCCCTGACCCTCAACTGCAGTCCCTAAAGGTTGAGAAATGATGAACTCACACAAAAATTTAGCTATGATATTTATGTATCTTATTAATAACTGTTTAATAAGTCTTTCTAGATTTAAAACTTCCAATTACATGCATTTAAACAATGAAACAAAAGTTCATCTTTCATGTGCCGTTTTTTCTTTTAGAGAATGCAGTTTATTCAACTCGGGTTCACAGGTTTATTTTATTTCTATTTCATTAATGTACACAATTGTGTGATTTTGTTTTGTTAAAGAAGGAAATAATATGAAACTCTTGTGAAAAGTAAGAAATAATTCTTATTGGTGATCTATTAAACATTGTAATTCAGTATTACAATATATCTTTTATTGCTTTGATTCTCAGTTAATTCTTTCCCATTGTATCCACTCCTATTTCCTAGCAGGTGTGGCATCCCCTTCAATCAGAACTCCCTCAGGAGAGCTACAGAAAACCACTACTCCATCAGAAAAAGTTTATCGGTGAGAGAAACCTTTAATATCCCTAAGTCTAAGACATTTGAATATAGCCATGTAAAAAATATTAAGTAAGGATTTATGTACTATGGGAGAATAAATAAAATTCTTTGAACAACAACAAAAATAGGGAAATGAATGAGATTGGGGTGCTTTTTAACCTGAGATGAAATAAGACTATTACCATGTCATCTGCTCTATTGAAAACCATTTAATCTCAGTTTACAGTAGGTTCTTTTCAAAGTTTGTAGATATTTGTTTGTCAAAATGACCTTTTGTTCATGCAAGGTGATACGTTTGATTTAAGAACATTTCTCTTATTCTGTGAAAACAGAATTATCAAGAGTATCGATGCTCCTTGAATTAATTTATTTCTGCTAGTTCTTAATTAGTATCTTCAGATTTTTGTTTGAGATACACAATATTTTGAGGCCCTATGGCAGAACTGGGAAAGGCATTTGATGCAGCCTAAGCAAGGTTGGAAAATTGTTCCCCCCCACTCACTTCCCAGCAAAGGTATGAATGTAACTTTACCTCTGAAAAGAGTAACTTATGTTATTTTCATAATATAATAATAGTTATGGGGAAGGGGGGAATCCTTGTTTATTTAAATATGAGATACAATCACAGTATTTGTGGGATTCTGAAATTTTGTAGAAATTTTCATCTCTCTACATTTCTATTAGTCAATATTCAGTAGACAAAAAATTCTTGATAAAGTTTCTTTTCTTTTATAATTGTGTAGCTGCAAATGTGTTGCTGTACTCTTTGAGGTTGTGCACCTTCTCTACAACAAGTTATAATGTCTCACAAAATAAATGCTAATGTGTCATGCAGGTTTTCTGGGATTAAAAAGCATCTATGTATTCAGAGTTATATTAAAAACTGTATCTTGTGTGCTACCCTTCTTACTCTCTTCACTTCAAGACATTGCCTAACTAGCTCTGGCCCATCAGGCCTTTTTTCTTTAGTGGAATGAGCAACAACTAAACAGTCATCCCTAAATATTCTCCTGCCATCAACGGTGCATGACACATGTCTAGAGAAAATCAGACCATTCACCAAACTGTATCACAAAAATCCTTTCTTCACAAAAGGTACTAGGCAAATTAACTTTTAAGTTGAAAATTAAATTTAAAAATAACCAAGTGATATATCTAACAATTTCACCCTGTGTTTATAAAACTTCCCCTTTGTATATATTTCAATGAGTCCATGTTGCTATTCCCACCAGTGGTGCATATCAAAATCCATTCATGCATTTTTAGTCTGTCTGCTTCTTTTCCATGTTTTAAGTTCTGTTCACAAATGAAGAAGAGACATGATAGTTTCCAGAGCTAACTGCTTTTAAAAAGAATGAAGGTGACCATTAACAGCAGTATGCTATGAAACAGAAATAAGTTTCCTTACAGGACAGAGCCCAGGTGATGCTCTCCAGTTCAGAATCACCTTTTCTTAATGTATTTAGGTAATATAAATTTTCCCTTTGCAGCCGTTCAGTGCTTGATTTCTCATTTGATTGCTCTGAGGAATTCGATATTAACGCTTTTGAGGACATCATTGCTTTTTATGAAAGCAAGAAGTAAGTAGGATTTGTAAGCAGAGACCAGGGAGGCACATGCATGGGAAGCTAATCTTCCTGAACCGGCTCAGTGCAGAATTCAAGCCAGGAAAAAAGTGATATCAATTGTTCGGAAGAAAATGGAATGGATTACAATTACAGATCTGTGAAATGCTAGCGTCTGAGGCGTGGTGACCTTGACAGATTTGGCACTGCAAAAGACCAAAAAAAAAAAAGAGTTGGGGGAAAAGCAAATCTTGTTTTATTTTAAAAAGCGGCTGTTGCACTGAGAAGTTCAGGAGTATAATAGCATTTTATACTTAGAAGTGAAACTTACACTTCTGTTATCTTTGGTTTGTGCCTCTCTGGAGAATGAGTGAAAAAAGGTAGGTACTTACTTTTGAATCAATTAGCATGGTGCATGAATCAAACTGAGTGGACCACTAATTAGGGTTTATCCCAGGCTAACTTTTAAGAGCATAAACATGTATTTAAAATAACCTGACCTAAAAGAAGGGAAATTTGGCTGTTGTACTTTCAGATACTTCATTTCCAAAAACATTGATCACATATTTGTGAGGGATCTAAGAGATCATATCCAAAACTCTAACAAAAGTAACAAATTTAAAGTAATATTTTGAAGCACTTAATTTGAATCTCCTCAAGCTGTTTCAGAGAATGGCCTGTAAATACTATAAATTTGAAAATAAAAGATGACAAACAGCATTTTACTTGCTTTAGTACTACATAAAAGCTAGCTCCCCATTCCTTATAAAGAGTCTTCATGAGCATCCTGTGACTAACTTTCATCTCATGAACCTTTAGCTAGCCTGTACCTTGAACAGACAACAAACTCATGATCCATTGCCAAATCTGCAATCTTAAGGTTGAGTAGGACCTGCCTGAACTTGTGCTTTGCTGGCATAACTTTTGAGAAACCAGCATCACCTATTCACCAAGAGATGTCCTAGTAAGATATAGGGGAGGAAACAGCATTTTGACAACTAAAAAACCTTAGATGAAAATTACTGAATAAATGAAATTAATAGAAAAAATCAATTATAGTTTTTTAAAAGAAGATCCTATCAGATTATTTTGCATATATAGTTGCAATATGTTAGTTTAACAGATTATTAAAATGGTATTAAACTCAAAATTTTCTGTAATTGTTTAAAAGAAAATAGAAAGAGGAAAATGCAGTTTGCATCTTCCCAAATAAGGCACCTTCTAATTCTGAATCCTATAACCCTGAATAAAACATTAATCTTTGACATATTAAAAATCTGTGTTTTGCCATTTTTTAAACAAGTCCAATAGAGGTCATAAATTTGCTCCTATGGAAAATTGTTCATGATTATTTATTTTCTGACTTCCATTAGTAAGAAATGATGTTGCAAAGAGTTCAGGTGAAAAGTAATTACTCAGTCCTTCAAAATTGTTTTCCAAGAATCCTGGTTAGAAGGGTTGTCAGACTAGTTGAACAGCTTCCTGACTCACAGATTCCTCTCCATTATATCCCTGAAAAGTCTTCCCCCAGATTCTGTTGGAAGACCCCAGAAGTTTGTTTCACTTTTGAATTATTAGAAATTCTTCCTTAAATTAAATGAATATCTGCCTTTAACTTCTACTTATTGATCATAATTTTGTCCCCTTGGGCCAAGTAAGGTAAGTCTAAGGTATTTGAAGGCCAAAAGCATGTTCTAGCTATCCTCAACTCCAAATCTTCTCCTGTACAGACAGGATAAATAAAATTTTTCTTTGTTCCTATCCATACCTTAATGGAGAGTTCATCTCCCAAAGATGAATTGAACATTGTTGGGAGTACATGTTTATGATCACATAGCCTGAGAAAGCACCCTAATTTTAATTTTGGGGAACATTGGGTAATAGAACTTCCTGTTCCTGTTTCAACTCCTGTGGTGATGGGTCTTCCTATTTTAATGCCTTGTTTTCTCTATCTGGGACATCTTCCTCTCTCTGCCTTTCCTTCTGGACCTCTTAGGGATTTGCATGACCAAATCATCAAGACTATAAAAGAACTGCCCTGGCAGGGTGAAGACCCTCGTAGGCTTCTTCAATCTCTCAGTCGGCTTCAGCAGCCCCGGGCCCACTTCCTGTGAGTTCCTGGTGCTATGGGTAATACTTCTTTGCAAGTGCAACAATAACCATGCTGTTCCTTCAGTGCAGAAGCAGGTGTAATTACAGAAGTGCATTGCCTCTGTTAGAAAATAACAGGCCCAACTAGATTCCTTTCTAGTCAATGTGGGGGCTGCTGATGTTTGTTGTTTAGCACTAACTATTGCTAAGGGTTTTTTGAGCACAATGAATGTGCTGTAGAATGCTAACTGGCTTTCTAAATCAGTTTACATGATTACATGTTACAAAACTTTTCTATTTCATCATAAGAATAGTCTCCTAACTTGTCTCCCTGCCTCTAGTTATTCTCCTCTCCAGTTCATCCTTTACAGTCCAACCAGAGTACTCTTCCAGCCTTTCTTAATCCTATTGCCCTGCTGACAAACTTCAGTGATACTCCCTTTCTCCTGATGGTGAAAATATGGACTATATTACGTGGTGCTTAAGGCCTGATAGCCTAGCTCCAAACGACCTATAACTCTGCTATTCCCCTTTCTGACATCCGTTCTGTGCTTGTCTTCTACTGGCACAATGACCAGATCTTGACCTACCCCCTCTCACCTCTCCTCCTTTGTGTAGTTTCATTCAACAGCCTCTTACTAAATGTCAGCTATTTGATAGGTGCTGGAAATAAACAGACAAAAGCAGTCTCTGATCCTGTAGAATTTACATTGTTATAACAATATATACAAAAAAAAGTCAATATAAAATATGTACGAACTAGATAAAAGGTAATTTGGGGACAGGAAGGAGGCCTCTAGCAACAGGAGAGATGAGCAGAACCTCCTTATAAGTAACACTTGGGCTAAGGATTCCATGAGATGGAAAAGAGGGAGTATATTGTGAACATGAACATCGCCAACGTGCCAAGAGAGGAACGGGAATATTACATGCAGGGCAGATGTGCCAGCTGATGAAGTGCTTTGGAGACAGTTGGTGAGAGGAATTACAAGCCCAACAAGGGAGGTTGTCTTTTATCCTGGAAGCAAGAGGAAATGACTAGAGCTTCTTCAACAGGGAAGTGATCAGACCTATCTTTTAGAAATATTTTTTTGGCAGCTGTGGAAAGAGTAATTTGGAGAGGAGAGTGACTGAAAACTGTTGTAATCAGTAGTTCGGAAAAGAGATGATAATTAGGCTGAACTACGTTAGTGGTCCTGGAAGTGGAGAAAAGCAGAAAGATAGGAAGAGAGAGTGTAGAGGCAGAACTTTCAAGTCAGCAGTTAATTGGCTCCAATTGAAAGAGGAGAAAGAGTAGAAGATGACTCTGAGGTTGCATGACAAAGGTTTGTGGTACCCTTAACAGAAAGAGCAAAGTGGGAGACAGAAATAAGGGGATGAGGTGAGAAAGCAGAATTGTTGAATGTAGTCATCTTTTTTAGGAATTTAGTTAGCTTCTTAAAAACTGATTTCTACCTTAAACTCATGTAATGAAAAAAGAAAGTTAGCTCCTGCCCCAGTAAAATGAAGGTTAGTAGCCACTCATTCAAAATTAGCCCAGAGGTCAGCACTTCATTTTCTAGCTAACTCCATACTGTAGCTTAGGACTAGTTGACTTTTCCTCAGAAAGGTTACTAGAACATCTGGTACTGTGACAAATATAGTCTTAATCAGCTAATGCTGTGATCTAGAAGTATAATCATGAACTTGGAACAGTTTCTCCCTGATTCCCAATCTCTTCCTAGTGTCCTACAGCATGGTGTTTGTCTCTCCCTTACCCTTGTCACTTGCTTTATGTTCTCCTGTGTCATGTTCTTTTTTGTGTCCTTTTCATCTATGAATTCCCAGTGTCTAACCAGTACTGCCCTGCACACAGTGTTTCATAAATATTTGTTGAATTCTTTTGTGACCCTTCAGCAAAATCTTCAGCAGACCGCTGTTTTTATAAGTTGAAAATTAAGCTAAAATTAATTTAGCGTAATTTTCTCCACTTGGAAAACATCAGTGATCACAGATTAGATTCCCTTTCACTTTGCTAGTAGTTCTGCTCTCAAAATAAGTAGAAATTTACCTTTAGACCCCAGAGTGTGTGCATTATAATTTGATTAGCTAAATTACATATTCATACATTCCACCCCTCTCCCGAATATGATTTTTAAAGAATTTCTAAAGTGAGTTGTTGCACTTGTTCTCTTCCTCTCTAGCTTTTTAGCTTGCCCTAGCTAACCTGCAGGCATGGCTTGCTGAACTAACCCAAATATGGAAATCATGTGTATTCAATTTCATAAAAACAAATTTTTGATATTTTAACAGGAAAAGTAAAGGTATCAAACAAAAGCAGATCATTCCAAAGGTAAACATGTTCAACACATTTAAAGATGTCTTATTTTGCAAGTCGTGAAAATGCATCTCAACAGGTGGACTTGTCTAAAGCAATATTACATTATATAATAAACTATCTCCTTGGTTTGTAAATTGTTTGGCTCACTTCCTTTCTTATCACCAGCCCAAAGGGGAAAATATGTGTGTTTTTTCAACTTTTGTAGGAATGGCTTGTATCTCACTTACTTAAGTTGCTTGTATATGCAAAATGATATGGAATCCCTAAAAATTGTACCAAGAGCTCAGGCTTTTGAGTGAAAGAAGGATTACACATATTTATTGAGAAAGTACCCACGTTGGTGAAGTCCCTGATTCTTGAAATGTTGAATTGAAATCCCTATAAATATGATCAGACTGTGTCTTGGACAAGTCACTTAAAGCTGGACTTCAATTTCCTCATATGTAAAATGAGAGTGATAATGTTACATTACCAAATTGTTACAGAAGTGTTTTCTAAACTTTAAATTACTATATTATTCTTTTTGTTATATCATTAAGGTTAAATGACATAACTTTGTAGCCTTCAAGTGCTATATGAATTATCAGGCAAGAAACAAGATATTAACACTTCTGGTCAGCAAACTCAACAGAAAAATTATCACTGATAAGTAACAGAATATGTGACCAGAGTAATTTAGTCTGCTACATAAGTAGGATTTAATGAGACAAATCACTGTAAAGGGAATAAGCTTTGTTACTACTTGGAATGGATCACAAAATTCTGGAAACTATATAATTATCAATCTGTGAGTAGCA
The DNA here is from genome assembly GCA_023553655.1 of Myrmecobius fasciatus. Classification (NCBI taxonomy): domain Eukaryota; kingdom Metazoa; phylum Chordata; class Mammalia; order Dasyuromorphia; family Myrmecobiidae; genus Myrmecobius; species Myrmecobius fasciatus. Next base: position 276,339 of record JAJPUD010002582.1, read on the forward strand.
AAACACCTTGATACTAGAAGAAGCAACTGCTTGTTTTTCTTTATCATCTAAAGCAGAAGCTCTTGAACTTTTTGGTCCCAGACCCTATTACACTTTAAAAATTAAAAGACTTTTCATTAGGCTCTTTCTTAAAATGTTTTGAGTATGTGAATTATATTTGCTTATATTTTCAGTATTAGAGATTAAAATATCTTAATATTATTATGAAAATAGTTTGACCTCATGAACTCCTTAAAAATATCTCCATTTGTGGGCCAAATTTTGAGTACTGCTAGTCCGAAGGGAAAAGAAATAATTTCATCCTTTGGACTAAAGAAAGGGAATTAAATACAAATCTCAGAATTTTTAAAAGGTCTCCCAAAATCAAGACTTCATTCAGAATGAAATATTGTTTAAATTGTATTACAACAAATACACAGCTTCGAATATAAAATACACTTTAACTTTTTTACCAAAGAACTCAGATAGTCCTTAGTGTTCATTAAAGTCAGACTTGTGTGTGAAATTCCTATTTCATTTGTTATAGCTTTTTCAGTTTTAGTGATGATATGTTTCTGTTCAAGTGTCTAGGAGGTGCTGAGCGCACATCAGTTTCCATATTTCTGTTTTAGAATTTGCTGGATTCCAAGTCTCTGAAGCTTATTGTCAGCATGACTCTCCATGACCGCACCACCAAGTCCCTTCTGCATTTGCATAAAAAGAAAAAGCCTCCTAGCATCAGTGCCCAGTTCCAGGTAAGTTGAAAGGGAGAGACAAATGTAAAAGGGAAGAAAAGAGTCAAGGCGGGGGGGGGGGGGGGGAGAGAAGGGAGGAGGGCAAGGAAGAGGTGCATTTTGGACACTTGACCTTTCATTGTACTCTCTGCTGTAACTTGGGAGGTAACAGAGACAGACACCCCTCCTCCAAACAGGACAAAAGTGACTCACGTGTTGGAAGATTTAGCTAGATCATAGAACCCTAGCACTAGGAGGTTCCATAAAGGGACAGTTGGATTTGACTTCTCCTTTGCAGCAGAGAAATCATCCAACCATCCAGAATAGAAGTTCTCTAGGTTAGTTCTAAAACCTTTATACTCAGTTTTCATTAACTACCACCCTAGTTCAGCTTTATCACCTTTCCCCTTTCTCATTGGATTCTCTGCCTTCAGTCTTCTCTCTTCCACCCATTCCCCACTTGGCAACCAAAGTTCAAATCCAGCCCCAGACACGTCATTGTCTGTGTGATCCTGAACAAGTTACCGAACTTCTATTTGCCTCAGTTTTCTCAAATATGAAATGGAAATAAAATCAGCATGTAGCTCACAGAATTGTTTTGAGGCTCAAATGAGATAATATTTATAAAGCACTTTGCCTTGTACCTGGCACATAGTAGACACCACATAAATATTTATTCCCTTCTCTTTTCCCTTTTTTCCAGGTGTCTTTGATTCTGAAGTGTGTAACATATAGTAGGTGCTAAATAAATGCTTTTGATTGATCAACCTAAAGCCTCCAGTGCCTTATCACACTCATGTCTGTCTCCAGGCTGCTTCTGCCAGGAAAAAAAATAAAGTTATGAATTTGGCTTGGGGAAGTTTTATGTGCTCCATGGCACTGATGGGATCTTAAGTTGTAGTCTCACATACTGCTGTTGTATGTATCCCTTGGGACTTAGCAAAATGCAGGTTATGGGTAGACCCTCCAAAAACAAGGGCATCTTTTAGTGGATTCTTAATCACACTCAGAGAAATAAGATGGTATTTGTGGGCTGGTTACAGGATAGGCTCACCCAGCCATGATCTATAGAAACTCTGCAAATTCTTAATAAGCGGCATGATTAGAAATAAAAAGTTATCTCCATATATCACTTACAAGGTTGCCTCTGCCAATACAAAATTCTTTGCTGCTGCTGTTCTAGCTTTTATGAAAACTACTAAAGTTAAAGTTATGCTCTAAAAAATTTTTAAAAATTAAAACCTAAGTGCATTCAACAAAGAAGTTGTTCTTTTACAAATGGGACAGATATCACATAATATAGTAACTTTGGCTTGTTTTGAACTTGCTGGAGAAATGCTTTGCAGGGTGGTTGTTTCCCAAGCCTACAATTGACTGTCAAAGGAAGAACAGCTGTTCACAGCATTTGTGGTGGACTTCATAGCTGGGATCTTTGTGTGATTGTCTCTCATTCTGCTGATTCGATGGTACCTGTTAGGAAGGATGAAAAGGACAGATTTGTTTCATAAATCCTGCTGCCTCCACGCCAGGCCATCTGTAATCCTAGTCTTCTCTACCTTAGCCTGGACTGTATTGGCAACCTTCTCTAGTCCTGGCCTTTGATCTAGGTCATCTCTTTGATCTAGCACATCCATCTGTGATTTACTGCCTGCAGCTCTAGTCTCCAGTGTAACTTTCGTCTCCTGACTCCCGACTTTCCGGCTCTAGATGGCTCTATAGGGTAGCTTCCCTCAGCAGAATCTTAAGTTCCTTAAGGCAAAGACTGTCTTTCTTGATTAATACCCCAATTACATTAGGATGGTTAAACTGACTCTGAGACTTCTCCATCCTCTTCTACCTGAGCTGCCAGTATGTCTAAAGAAATTTGGACTATTCTAGATAAATCCAAATAAATCATGGAATGAATCTGTGCTTATATTGCTTAGTGCTGAGCAAAATGTAAAAAACACTTTTGAGATATTTTTAACAATATAGAAGGTTGTCTATTTTTGATGTAATTAATCAGTTGGGTCTTTGCCTGATAGATTTCAAAATTTTAACTGTTGCAGGAAACCAACCATTTGTAAGGGGATTTTTGAAAGTTATATGAAATTAATATATTAAAAATTACAGGAAAAGAACTTTTCAAGTATTCTAAGTAAAAATGTCTTGCTTATTTTTTTTAAATCATAATAGCTAGTAGTATGCCAAACACTTCTAAGTGCTTTAGAATTATTTCACTTGATTCTGACAACAGGGAGTTAGGTACTATTATTCTACCTATTTTGCAGTTGAAGAAACTGAAACAAACAGAGATGACTTGCTCAGGATCAGACAACTCATATCTAAGGCCTTTCTGGTTCCAGGCCCATTGTTTTATCTACTGTACCACTTAGCTGCCTATCACTTGTTTTTGTTGTTGTTGTTGTTGTTGTTTTGGGGTAGTTTTTTGTTTGTTTGTTTTATTTTTTCATTATTTCTCTTCTTTCTGTTCCCACTAACACAGAATTATAGGTCACATTTAAATTTTATACAAGCCAAATTTAGAGGGAAAAAAACATGGCCTATGTTCAGACTAGTGTGGGTATCTGAAGTCAGTAATCAAATCAAGAGGCTGTAGCTATGCTTACAGACTATTACAGAGTTCCAAGAAGAGGGTGGGAGGTGGGAAGTACCCATCTGTTTCTCTTTCTCTTCCTTTCCCTCACTTCTCTTCTTTTTAGTTATTTAAAGAAAAAATTAGAGATTTCTTGAATAGTTATCTAATTAGATTTCTACTTTTCTTTTTTTGTTTTGTTTTGGTTTTTTTGATTTCCACTTTTCTAAAAAAAATTTCTGAATCACTTTTCCCCTAGGCTTCTCTTAATAAGTTGTTGGAGACTTTGGGTAAAGCTGAGCCATTCTTCATTCGATGCATCCGTTCTAATGCTGAGAAGGTAGGTAAAGGCTTCCCAACCTTCCTAAAGTAGGGATAGCCTTGATCAGAAATACTGAGTTTTCCACTTATCATTACAAAGTAACATAATTGTTAAAAGTAAAGTTTTTATACACCTGTTACAGCAACTTGTGGGAAATCTGCCAGTTCCATATCCAATGTCCAGGTGTAGATTGAATCAAATCAACAAATATTTAATGGAAAACTACATATGGGACATGTGCTTATAAAATTGCATTGCCAGAAGAAAGCTTAAGATTAACTGGTCAAATCCTCTCCTTCCTGCGCTAGTCAAAACCACCTAATCAGTTTGTTTTTAAGAATCTCTGGTTACAGAGCAGTTAGGTGGCACAGTAGATAGAGCGCCAGCCCTGAAGTCAGGAGGACCTGAGTTCAAATCCAATCTCAGACACTTAACACTTCCTAGCTGTGTGACCCTGGGCCCTTAACCCCAATTGCCTCAGGGGAAAAAAAAAAAAAAAAAACATGAAAATCATATAACTTCCCTCAATCACCTTTTCTAAGAGTCACTATCTTCAAATACTCCTTTGACCATTTAAGTACCTGTTCTGCCCCTTTCTCCTTGCTTTTTTGACTATTTTGGAATGGAGAATTGGTCAGAACTTTGCTTAAAGATGCTTGGTAAATTACCCATTACTCACTTTTTTCCAAGTTAAAAGGGTGTTTTTGAAATTTTATTCCTGTTTTGATTCAAAACAATCTTAATAGAGTGGACAGAAAATGCCATCTGCATTCAGGAAAAAAAAAAAAAAACTAAGGAGATTGAATGTAAATCAACACAAGCTATGTTCGCTTTTTTTTCTGTTTTTTTTTTTTTCTTTTTCCCATGGTTTTTCCCTTTTGCTTTTATTTTTTTCTCCCAACATGATTCATAAAGTAATGTGTATTAAAAATAAATAAATTTAATAGGAAAAAAAGTAATTTTATTCCTGGAATTTATTTGTTGTAGGCTTTTCTCCACACTTCTTTTGCTTTTTTCCATAAAACCTTTGACACTTAAAAAATAATTTTAAAAGTAAAATAATTTAATGACAAATGACTGATCCTCTCAAGGATAACTAAAGGACAAGCAAAATATTTTTATAATTACCAAAATTATATGTGTTTACATGGTACTCTTTTTTTTCTATTAATTTTTTTTTAATTAAAGCTTTTTATTTTTCAAAACATAAGCATGGATAATTCTTCAACATTAACTTTTGCAAAACCTTGTATTCCAACTTCCCCCTCCCTTTCTCCTTCCCCTAGATGGCAAGTAGTCCAATATATGTTAAACATGGTAAAAATGTATGTTAAATCCATTAGATGCATACATATTTATACAATTATTTTGCTGCACAAGAAAATCAAATCAAACCGGGAAATTAAATCTAAGAGGATTCAGGAATAAGAAGAAACTAATGTGGGAAGCCTACTTTTGACCAAATTGGTCGAGTAAAGTTTAGTAGTCCTGAATTCTTTTGAGTTGTATTCTGTATTCTTTCCAGAAAGAACTCTGCTTTGATGAAGAACTGGTTTTGCAGCAGTTAAGGTACACTGGAATGTTAGAAACCGTACGAATCCGGAGATCAGGTTACAGCGCCAAGTATACCTTTCAGGTATTTAAATACACTTGCCACACTGAGCATTTGCAAATTTTGTTTTGTTAACCAATTGAGGGACATTTACTGCACACGAATAGCACAGTGGGCATACTTTAAACTTAAGGAATCTTACCTAACTTTTACTTGTCTTATCTTCTATATTGAACAAACCAAGTAATTTCTATGGAAATTTTCACAGAGTCAAAGGCTTTGAGTGCTAGAGGAAAACTTCGAGGTCATTTAATCTAACTGTTTTTCATTTTACAGAATAGGAGTCTGAGACCCAGAGACCTGGTTCCAATTGCTTCATATCTCACTCATTAGCAGCGGAACTCAGGACTTCTAATTGCCAGTCTTCTTGTGCACACAATCATGATATTCTGCTGATTCCTTCTGTTTCACTTTGAGAAATGTTGGCTTTAAAAATGTATCTTGGCACTTTGTAATGTTTTTATTTCATCATTTATTTACTTATACACATAAACAAAAACTGCTTATTTCAGCAGTTTCCCCATTAAATTATTCATTCTAAGGTCTCTGTCCTTGAAGAGCATTAAAATTCTCAAGATTCAGTGCTGAAATATCTAGTCCAACCTCTTTACTTAAAACCTCTAGTCCAAGAGAAGCAAAATTACTTGCTCAGTTTCACATAGAAATGTGGGATTTGAAACTAGCCCCTCTGACTCCAGAGCTTACACTCTTACCCTATACTACACTGAGAGTTTTTCAAAAACAACAATTTGGATTTAAGTTTTTATATATTGGAACAGTGATTTAAAGTGAGAGTTACAGTTCAGGAACCAGCAGATACATTTTTCCTTTCAAGTTTAATTCAGTACATCTCATTCTTGCAAAACGTGAACATGATCTTATTAAAGGAAAACTAGTCTTGAGGAATTAGTAGATATGGATTCTAGGACTGTTGCTGCATGTAGTATGACTTGGAAATTCACTTCACCATTATGTGCCTTAGCCTCCTTCTCTCTAAAAGGAAAGTAAGTGCTCCAGAGTTTCTCACACAATTGTGAAGATCAAATCAGTTCATAAATGGAAGAGGCTTTGAAAAATGTTCAAGAAAACTAATGCAGGAATAGTAAAAAAAAAGAGAGAGAGAGAGAGAGAGAGAGAGAGAGAGAGAGAGTACATCAGCTGAGCTATTCTAATAATACCTAGTTGCATTGTGATCTTAATACAGGTTTTTTATATGAGAAAACATTTTAATGTTATGCCTAATGCCTAATCTTATAGAGCAAAATAATAGTTTCTACAAATGACCCTAAAGTTTGACATAAAGATAAAGGAATTATTTGTATACACTTTTTCGATTGATGTAAAAAACTCCAGTAATTATCTTTTTCTTGACCTAAATTACTTAGGATTTCACCGATCAGTTCCAAGTATTACTACCCAAAAATGCTAAACCTTCAAAGGAGATGATATCTGCTCTGCTTGAGAAGATGGGCATGGACAAGAAAAACTACCAAATAGGAAAAACTAAGGTCTGTTCAGTATTTTCTGACTCTTTGGAAAACCCAGGGCCTTCTTTTTTTTTTTACTTTGAATTTGTGAACTCCCTTTTTTTCCCAAGAGTCTAGAGCATACTTATTCCCAGAAATGTCAGGAATCAGATCAGAAGTACACATTTTTTATAAAATTAAGTTTTTGGTTACAAATTTGAAAGCATTTTTATTTTTTCTTTCAAAAAGCTAAACTTAATTTGTGATTTTACATTTTTTGTTTGGGGATTTCTTTGAAAGAAATGTTTAGAATATTTACTCAGTACTTATCTCATTTGTTGTCTTATTTTTAAAATAAACAAACTGATGATATCTTCAACTTGCCATTTGACTTTACCTAATGCCTTTTTAATCATTTTTGCATACCTGCCTTCTGTAGGGTATAGTTTGTTGAAATTAAGGTGGAAATTTGGCTTTGAATTTCTCTCTGGTTGAACTTTGTAACCTTGGAGGGTTGCCTATATAGAAAAATGCCTCTGTAAACTTAAGGAAAGATAGAGTTTTCAATAGGAAAAGCTCAATTTAGGTCTTCTCTTCTGGATTAGGTATTCATGAAGGAAACTGAGCGGCAGGTTTTACAGGAGACACTTCACAAAGAAGTGATTCGGAAAATCATTCTTCTACAAAGCTGGACCCGAATGGTCTTAGAAAGAAGACATTTCCTCCAAGTGAAGCAAGCAGCCATCACCATTCAGGTCCTTCCCTTTAAAGATAAGAAACTGGTGTGCTTGTTATAGGTCTGATCCAGGCCACATCAATGGTTACTTCTCTCACTACTTGAATTTTGTAGGCATTTTGGCGTTCTTACCGAGTTAGGAGGACTCTAGCAAAAGCTGAGGCAGCAGTTTACATTCAGGCAATTTGGAGAGGATACCAGCAGCGGAAGGCCTACCAGAGGCTAAGGCGGAGTACTCTTCTCCTGCAGACTACAGGCAGAGGATACCTACAGAGACAATGGTGAATGCAACTTGAAATTGTGTGTGTGCATGTGTGTGTGCATGTGTGTGTATATATACACAATTTAGAAAGAGGTCTTGAAAACACTTAACTTAATGAAGTTGTATTTTTATTCTTGCTATTAATGACATCAGCCCTTTTCTGAAGGAAAAGATTTCCTTATTTATGGCTCTTCTGACCTGGGCTTGGGATTGAAATTGGACAGGTCACAGTGCCTGAAAGCTAAGGTTAAGGAGGTGTCAGCATACCTGCACTTCTACAGAATAGACTTTGGTTCAAACAGCAGTGAATCAAGTCTTTGAAGATCTCTGTCTTCATATGTCTTTCTGAAGCTTTTTTTTTCCCTTCAACAGCTTTAGCCAGATGGTTTTAGAAAAGAAGAGGACTGAGGAAAAGAAAATGGAAATGCAGCAGGCAATAGAGAAAGAAAAAGAAGATACTGGATCTCCCAAGGCAGAGAACAGGGAGCCAGTGCCCAAGGAGGAAACTGTCACATCAGAAACAGAGCTGACTTTAGTTTCTGTTCCAGAGCATCAGCTGTATGAAACACATACAACAGAAAATGAAAAACATAATTTACAGAGAGAAAAAGAAAATCAGAATACTGAGAAGACTCTTCCTTCCCAGAAAAATCTCATAGAAAGTCATGAAAAGAGCACAAGTAGCCGAGAAAAGCGTGAATCACGACGGCAAAGGGGTCTTGAACATGTAAAACTACAGAATAAACACATACTGTCCTGCAAGGAAGACGGCAGTATCAGAGAGCCTCCAGGAAAGACAGTGCAGGAACAAAATGAATATTGGCAAGAAGCTATTTTGCAAAGTAAAAAAGAAGAGAAAGTCCTTTCAGATATAAACTCTCTTGATGAAATAATGGGCAAGGAAAATTTACTGGGGAAAAAATCAACAGAATTAAAGCAGGAATTTTCAGGTAACCAGACCATCGAGTCTAAGAAAATGGAAGAAAACCAGAAGCTGCAGCAAAAAGGAAGTCAGAGTTACAGCAATCTTGAAAGGCCATCTACTCTTCCCCTAAATGACAAGGTTACCAAAGGTGCTGCTGAGCCACCCCAGGATAAACACAGGCCAAGCACTGGCCAGAAAATAAATGAAGGACCAGAGAGTCCTCCCTCTTCCCAGATCCAGAGATACCGAGAAGCTGATTGTGAGCGATTATCTGTTATGGTAGAGTCTTGGAGAGGAAAGAAAATGATGTCTGCCAGCAGTAGTACGATGCTGAGCCAGTCCCTGGACCTGAGTGAAAAGTACAGGACTGTTGGGTCACCCCTGACACCAGGAGAGTAAGTAAAGATGTTCAAGGCAAAAGCTTTGAAAGATCCAGTACAATTCAGCTAGTGTAAAGAGCTCCATCCCTGCCCTTGTAGAATTTGCCGTCACCCCAAGACCCCTGCAGGGACCTTGCATCTGCCCTGCTGCTAGCCCTGAGGATTTGCAAGGTCTGGCACTTTCTTACTCTTTGTATCCCTAGTGTTTAGCACATAATCAGGGCTTTTTCAGGCTCATGGACAAATGGCTGTAATGCACAAAAATGCATGAGAGGTTCAAACCCAGGACCAGGAAAGGAATCAGAAGGCTCCGTGGAAGCGGGTACATACAGCCTGGGCTTTTATAGGCTAAGACCGTTTTCAGCAGCAGAGGTGCAAGGGGAGAGCGCTCCAGGCCTAGGGATCATAGGGGAGACCTTCAGGATGGTCTAGGCCACCCCATTGTCCAGATAAGAAAATGTAAGGCCCTGGATGATGTTGTACACCCCTCCCTCAGGCTACAGGGCCAGGAAAGGACAGAACTAGAACTTGGGGGCAAGCCTCCACCATGAAAGAGTGAGGCCAGGGCCCTCTGACAAAGTGCAGGTCACAAGGAGCCCTGCCAGAGCACATGCCACCATGAGAGATTGTGGAAGGCAATTGCAAGGCAAAGAGCTTAAATGGGGGTGCTGAGCAGAAGTCATGACCAGATAATGAAAAGTTTAATTTGGCTCATCCCACAAGAAGCCACAGTATGTTAGGAAAGGGGAAGGGGAAGGACTAAAGTAGTCTAAGGACAGTGATGGTAAGGTAATTATTCAGTAAAATCATATTCATTGTCTGCAATGTCTAAGGGTCAGTGTGAAGTAGAGGAAGGATTTAGGCACAGTCTCTACTCTGCAAAAGTCACCCATCCAGTTCAACAATCAAAGAAAGCAAAGAGAACAGGAGAAGACAGGGTGATATTACAAGAATAATGTGAGAAACAGATCTATATTTGGGAAGCTAAGAATAAGAAAATCAGCTCTGCAACCAGGGAGCTCAAAATCAGATTCTCAGAGCCTTTCAGAATTCCAGTAAAATGGAAGGCTGAGAGCAAAAAGGATGCATCGTGATTCAGGATCAAAAGTGGGACAGGCTAGCTACTCAAGAATGTGGACACCTCATGATGAACTCATGAAAATATCTACCGAGTATTACAACTTTGAGGCAAAGTTGTAATCAGTTGTGGTGAAAGAAGTATCTGCACAGATGAAATCCTAGATTTTTAGAGTCAGTACTAAAGTCAGTACTAAAACAAGCATTTATTAAATGCCCACTGTGTGACAAGCACAGTGCTAACCACTGGGGATACAAAGCAAAGCAAAAAACAGCTCCTCTCGCTCTCTCTAAGAAACTCATAGTACCATAAAGAGTTTATATTGTGGCATAATGCTTTATAATTGTCAAAGTACTTTATATACATCATATTTCATTGGCTCCTCCCAGCATCTCTGTAGGTTTGGTATTATAACTATTATTATCTTTACTTTATAGATAAGGAAATTTAAGCTCAGAGAGATCACATGGCCAGTAAGTAGTCATATCAGGTTAGATTCAAATTCATTCCTCCTAATTCCATTTCCAGTATTTTTTTCCCCTATAGATCTCACTGGGAAAGAATTCTCATTTCTGGAAAGACCATGATAACTTCCCTCTAGAACAGATAAGCACAGCCCATGATGTAGTAGGTAGAGCACTGGGCCTGGAATCAGGAAGGCTCATTTTTCCAAGTTTAAACCTGACTTTATATACTTATTAAATGTGTGATCCTGGGCAAGTCACTTCACCCTATTTCCTTCAGTTTCCTCATCTGTAAAATGGTCTGGAGAAGGAAATGACAAACCACATTAGTCTCTTTGCCAAGAAAACCCCAAATGGGGTCACAGAAAGTTGAACAGGACTAAAATGACTGACCAGCAAGAGCAAATAAGTACTTGTAAATCTATTTCATAACAGTTATCCTTTTGTGATCTTTCAGAGAACGAGGATTTTCTTTATCATTGAGTGATGTTGATAAACTAGTTCCTTCATCTACCAAGAATCAGGTAGGATCTCCATGAAAATCATTAAAAGGCTGCAATTCTGTCCTCCAGTGATTTTTCTGACTACACTGCATTTGTTTCACTAGTCATAAGTTGCCCACCCTTTCCAAGGCTATACGGACTGTTCCCTTGTCCCCACCAAAAAAAAAAAACCAAAAAAGTTTAAAGTGTAAATGACATTCTTTCAAATGAGTGGTGGTTCCTTAGAATCTAGAGTGATCTAGTGAAAATAAACATGAAATCTGTGTATTGTAAACCTCCCCTGACATTCCTGTTTACCTGCTGCAGGTATCTGCAGAAGTTGTGGATGGCAGCAAGTTCTCCAAGAAGCAGACCACTCTGAGGAAGAAGCCTGGGGAGCAGTCTGCCCACAGCGATGGCCTATCCCCAAGCCAACCAGCTGACTCCAAGTACGTGCTCATGTTTGCCATAAGAGAGGGTAGACCTTGGCATAGCGGAGGGGGGGGAGGTAGGGGACTGGCATATCTGTGCCACTCAGTCTGCTACAGGGCCGAACCTTCTCATGATGGGAATCCCTGTTAAAATGAACATGTTAACTCTGTTCAAGTTCACAGATATTCATTCATCTTAGCTTATACCCATGAAGCTCTGTAAAGTGTACCAAACACTTCACAAACTTCATCTTATCTGATCTTCATGCTACCCTATAAAATAGGTTCTGTTATAATCTCCATCTGACAGAAGAGGAAATTTACCCTCTAAGAAGTTCAGAGACTGTCCAGGAAAAACTGTTCTGAAGTGTCTGATCCAGGACTTATGCCAGGTCTTCCTAATTCTGAGTCCAGCTTACTTTGTTCCAGCCTGCATGCTGTGGGACTAGGCCCTTGGTTGCTAAAATGGAAAAAAGGGGAGGCTCTGCCTTTAGAGAGCAGACAGTAATGAGAACACTATCTCATGTTTATGTAATGCACTTTTAAGTTTACAAAACACTTTCCTCTACATAACTCTATGGTACAGTAATACAATAGTGTAGCCACATTTTGTAAAAAAGAAAACTGACTTGCAGTCAGAATTTGAACCTGTGTCTCTTGGCTTCTTGGTCAGCACTTGTGCCACAGTTCTGGGTTGCCTTTCATTTAGTAGCAGGTTGAAGCAGGCATACACATGATTATTCTATGTTAAAAGGAAATGAGTGTGGTGATCCAGGAGAGATGAAAGGAATGGAAGGAAGAGGAAGAAGACAAAGGGCCAGCAGTAGCTAGGATGATGGTAGGACTGTGCATAAAGGCATAGAGATCAGGGTGAGCAGGAGGAGATGGGGCCTGGACACTCCATTGGTGGCAGGGGGCTCCCAGAAATAAATACTTCTCTGCCCATGTTGGGATACACTGGGTCAGCAGTTTAGAGCCCTAGGGAGGAGAGCACGCCTGCCTGTGCCTTCATCAGTGGAGAGGACTCCCAGGGAGAAGCTTCCACTGCCAAGGCAGGGCAGTACCTACTCTGGGAGAGTGATCTGGAGCCCCAAAAAGCTGGCTCACTTGCTCAGGGTCACTCAGCCATTTGAGGTCCAAAACAGAAACTGAAACTCATCTTTTCTGGCCTCTGGCTAGAACAGAGGATGCAAATGTATGGGGAGAACTGGAAAAGGGAAATGGAACCCACCTTCCAGAGCAAAATAACATCATGCTGTTATTTTGGTCCAGATGAAAAGATTAAGCAGGGAACAGGAGTCAAAAGGGCAAGGATAGGGTCCATACTAGGAATGCTGCAGAGACAGAAGGACCAAAGTTGACAACCAGTTGGATACGGAGAATGAGGCCGATGTCTGAGGCCTCACTGATGAGGGAAATAATGGCACTTTCAACAGAAACAGGAATGCGAGGAGGAGGGGCAGGCTTCACAGAGCAAAGGTTGAATTCCTTTTTACACTGTGAAGTTTGTTCCAGGTGGGTATATTAGCAGACCATTTGTTAAAAGAATGAGTTTGAGATTGTGGATCTGGGGAAAAGTTGGAGGAAGAGGTAAAGAATTAATAACCAACTATATAAAGGTGATAATTAAAATGGATAAGGTCATTGAGGGATTCGCACACTTACTGGGTAAAGAAAAAGAGAAACCAGCAAAAGAGATCAAGAAGGGATGTTGAGAAAGAGGAGAAGAACAAGAAAAGAAAGGCAATACACTCTGAGGGAGGTGGTCAGGATCAGCAGTGTCAAATGATACAGAAATTTGAGAACTCGGAAAAGCCATTTGTTTGTCAACTACAGAAGAATGACGGTTTGCAAAAGATTGCAGACATTTAAGAAAGTGTGCATAGTGAATTAGAATCAGCTAGTATATGCTCCTCTCTAGAATTTTGGTAGTGAAAGGTTAATAACCATAGAGCAGAGTTTGGGGGTTAGGAGCATCAAGGATACCTACTGTTAGGAAAGGGATAGAGAGGAGCCAGTGAGGGGAGGGGGGAATGGGGAGGGAGAAAGGGAGGGGGAAAGGGGAGAGAGAGAGAGAGAGAGAGAGAGAGAGAGAGAGAGAGAGAGAGAGAGAGAGAGAGAGAGAGAGAGAG